>MNCI01033182.1:116192-135917 GCA_015680685.1 Gnetum montanum
AGGCTCTCTTACAAAAATCCAAATAGCAGTTCCCATACGTTGCACAATAACGAAATTTACTACTAAAATGCTCTTAAGGCTTTTAAGCACAAGCGCTCCTATGGCAAAATTTTAATAGAAATTTCTATCGAGCAACAAGAACAGTAAGAGCAATCTAAAAATCCCAAAATTACTTGCCAAGGATGATACTATCTAAATCACTAGCTAAACAATTTAAACAAAACAAAAAATGAAATGCATAACTCACAGGACCATGACAAAGAGGCTGAAATATTTTCTTTAGCAAGCCATCTTACAAGCAATCGTTCACACTTTCTTTTTTACAAAATGCTCTTCTCCCAAGACTCAAAGTGTCTCCAAGCGAGAGCCCAAGTGTGATGTGTGAGACCCATTGTGATGATGTGTGAGACCCCTTCAATATCATGTTCCCCTTCCCCCTGAAGCCTTTTTGTAGGGTTCAAAGGTAGGTAGGGAAGTTACATATTCAAAAATATCTCACCTAACTTCTCTCCCAAGTAACTTGGCCAACCAATTAGGAGATTACTTGCCCAAAAAGTTAGGAGGTTAGTTGCCCAACAAGTTAGGTAAGTTACAACAACTTTGGGTGGTTTCAACCACCAAAGAGATAAAAATGCTGCATCTATCAAGTGTCCAGTTCATGAATGACATTGGGTAAATATCCCATGAATTTTGTCTTTGAATATAATTTAATATAGAGGTATACCATATTTGAATACCAAGATACCAAATTATATATTCAAACAAATATAATCGGGCATAAAATCGATTTAGGGATGGCGGATGAAAGAAAATATACTTTTATAAAGAAAATATGTTTTTCCAAAGTTAACCCAGAGATATCGTGGAGGATGCCGTATGTAGTTAAACCAATCTTCCCGATAGCTTCTCCTGCGTGTAGCCCCTCTCCGTAGTTTATGCTTCGCTCTTGCCACACTTGTCTCGCCCACGATCGGTGATGATGGAATCGATTTACCCAGTGAAATGGCTTGGAACTGCACCCTGCTTGTACAGGAAACAGCCACACAGACGATCATGCCCATTGATTTGTCTTGCACAGGCTATTTTTTGTTTAGAAATATTTGTGAAGGGGACGCTTTATCGTTCGGCTAGCGTGCCGATTTTTCCCGATGAACTTCTGCAACGCGCAGCCACACCTTCCAAAAATACCATAGTAATTTTATAATTTAGTTGGATCAGGGGATGGTATCATTGTTCATTTTGTTTGGGTTAAATTTTTCTTTACGCTAGGGTTCGTCGATAATGGGGGTTTTGTAGACGGCAATAGCCACGGTGAAGATGGACATGATAGTGGCGGTGGAATGCCAACAAATTTCTTGTTCTCCAATTACAATAGTTGACATCTGTGTAGGTTTAGTTGGAAACAAAAATTTAAATCCAAAATAACTGTCGGTGAATAATTCCAAATTGTCCCGCCCTGCTCAAAATCATTGTCAACTGCTACCGCAGAAGAAGGCTCCACCACCGCGTTCGGTAATATTGCCGAATGTGCCGTAAAAATTTGAAACTGTGCAGGCGATTACCGTGCTGTGCGGATGAAATTCTTTCATCTGGAGGATTGTGTAGCCGGCAGCAATTTTTGTTTGCAAAGTGCCATTTCATTTTTTTAAAAAAAAATTGCAGGCTTGCTGCTGTTTAGGGGTGCTGTGTGCACGACACTACTGCCATGACGTGCCTCTGCTGAGCTGCATCTGCACCAGGCAAACATTGCATTTTGAAAGGCTACCAACCATCTAGTCTCTCTCTTTTGCCATACAGAATTCTAATTTTTTGCAATTTTCTGGACTTCTCTTTGCTTCTGTTTTTCCTTCATTCAAACTAGGCTTGACTGTCTTATGAATTTTTGGAAAAATACCAGATTGCTATAAAGCCACTATATCCAAGAAATATGGCCCTGAACCCACTCATATCCCTATTTTTTTTAAGTAATACAGAGTTATCCATTTTTCTTTGCAACATTACTTTTCGATTGGATGTGCTGCTTCTAATGGTTTTAGGGGATTTTAATTATAATAATTTTTTGCATCCATAAGATGTATGTTCAGACCAGTTGCTGAACCTTGTTTTAATTTTCTCGTATCTGAAAACTATTTTAACAATGACAGCCATTGCTTGTGGTACGTTTTTCATGGCAACAACAGAAACCATATTTGTAGACCCTTTTGATTTTTCAGCATAACTTGGATCTGGATTTTCCTCAAAAACAACATGTGTTATTGCTAATAATGGATATATTTTTGCTGAGAATTGTAGTTCCTAGAGTGAAGTTCCACTTAATTCTTGCCATTTAATTATCTATCTAGCATATTGGCAACCAATCTTGTTTTCCATCTTTTCATGATTATGAATATCAATCTTATGATGACCATTGGGGTGGAATTAATATCATTTACATATTTTTATCATGTTCTCTATTATTTCCTTTTGAGTATCTACTTTTGCTGTTCCATGGAATGGCTGAATGTGCCAAAAATTCCCCAAGACACTTATTAAAGAAGTAAAAGACTAGTACCGATTCTTAGAATCAAAATCTATCAAATGGTGGAGTACGATGCTCGAATTATTTAATGAAAAGTATTAGATGTACTCTAGAGTGTTGAACTTGAGAAGGAAAATCTAAGGATGAAAACAAGGAACACAAACCCTTGGATGCCATCATAGGCTGATACTCTTCCTTATTGCATTGATGTCCTAGCCATAATTATTCTCAACTAGACCAACTTTTCCACATTGTAGAGGGTCTTTGATCAGAAATGAGGAGAACCCTTGGCATTTATGCCTAGGGATGACTATCAAAATTAAGCACTCATCAGATCCAAATATTGATTAAGAAAGTAGCTAAAGAGAAAGGAGAATTAAGAAAATGAGAAAGTGTAGAAGAGTACAATTATAATCCTTCCATTCACAAGAAGGAGGTTTGATTTTGTGATAGTGAGGAAGAATCCTCACTTGATGAGGTGGTGAATAGGAATACCTTGTTACTTCAAAAATTTCAATCTAAAATTTCAACTAATGTTCATTAGTTATGAGACTCCATAGATAGTAGATTTCAAGATGTACTAAAAATTGTTGAAGAGTCTAAAGAACAAGGTAGTGATCGTGAGCACATGAGAAGCAAGGAAGCTGAATGTGCCCATCAAAGAAGTAAGGGTAAGAGATTGCTGTATTTGAGAAAGTTGTAGGAAATGACTTAAATAATGATGGTGGATGTGACATCTACCATTATGAACATCCTAAGGGATGTTGTCCCATATTGTCACACTTACAGACGTCTAGGAGGTATACCTTGAATCCATGACTTGCATAAAGGTAAACACCTAGAAGATTACCTTATCCTCAAGGCAATTGTAGGTAGTACCATGAAAAATATTAATATTATCCAAATGAAACTCCTTTGCAACAATATGAGTAGTATCAATAGTCGCAACAATCACAATCATGGATGCTAGCACCTCCAAGGCAATAATACCTTTACAAACAACTTGATTCATATGGGTATTACGTTTAACAATCTTTGTCTTCACATGACTCTTCCAGTCATGTTTCTACTTCCCAACCTCAATACTAACCTCCTGATTATTATCGAACTCATTATCCACATGCAAGAAGAAATACCACCTTCTACCCTTATCCTTCTCTTGTTCCTACACATCTTCCTCCTTCCTCAACATAGCTACCAGCTACTTCATCTATGTAGGATGAACTCCTAGCTCAACTACAACAATGTAATGCTAGCAAGGCTATTAATCTATAATTAGTTCATTATCCAAGTGGTTTGGAAACTTGATCTAAGATAAAACCTTTCTTCCAATCTAATAGTTTGCCTAAGCCCTCACATACACCTGTGGTTGGCAATCTTGCTTCTCCATCTCCCTCTATACCTAATTCCTTTGAGTTCCCTTTAAACCAAATAACACCTAGGATCCATATTATTATGCTTACTCATGTTGTATTTGATTAGATTTATGTTGGAAACCTTTCTAGGAAATTAGCAAATCCTAGGAGTCCTCTTATTTATTTGCAAATTGCTGGGAATAAATCATGCAAAGCTTTTCTTGATTTAGGTTCTGGTGTCAACTTAATTTCTCATGAGATGTATACTACATGGAACTTACCTCCTCTATAGAAGAGAAATATCATATTAGAATTGGTAGACCAATCCATCACTATTTGATTAGAACTAGTAGAAAACATTGTGACCACTATCTTTGGGTGGTCTTATCCTACTAATTTCCTTGTAATCAAGGTGGAGAACTACAAAGAGGACTTCTCAATCATCATGGGAAGGGCTTGACTAAGTACCATTCATGCAAAAATGGATATCAAAGATCTTTTCCTAGAAATATATAAAGAAAACAGATTTGGAAAGATAGAGAAGAAGTGAGTTCCATGCATTGTGTACAAAAATACAAGGTGCAATTGTGTGCAGAAACTTTGGTCAGTAAAATGAACATCCATCTTTGCATGCAAGTAGTGTGCACAAGAAGCTAGTTTTCAAAGGTTTCTATACACAACAACCATAAAACAAGAGGGCACCCAATGGCTAACTATTGATTCTAAAAGAAACAAACTTTTCATAGAACCTATTGAGAGCCTAACATATGCATATGTCATAGGCATGGATGAATTGGAGCAAGTTCATCACCAACTCTCTAATAATGAAAATGATGATACCTATTGAAAAGAGTTGGAAATTCTTGAAAATTTTGAGTAAGAGCCCCTTGAATTAAAAACTCTAGCATCCAAAATGGAATATTTATTCTTAAAAAATTAAAAGCTAATAATAATTAATGTCAATCTTGCTCAGGAATAAAAATAGATGCTATTGAATGTGGTTGAAAAATGGTTAGCATCCTTTGCTTGGTCATATCTTGAACTCATAGGGATGGATCCTTGGATATGCTAGCATCATATCTACACCAATCTGACCATGAAGCCAAAGAGGTTTCCACAAAGGTGATTAAACCCCAAAATGAAGAAAATCATCAAGGAGAAAATTAAACAACTGCTCAAGATGAGGTTTATCTATCCCATTATGGATAGAAAGTGGGTTAGTCCACTCGTTATTGTGCCAAAGAAAGGTGATAAGTGATGGGTCTACACTGATTTTCAACTAGTAAATATGGCAACATTCAAGGACCACTTTCTGATGCCATTTGTTAATTGAGTATTAGACACAATATCTAGGCATTACTTTTATAGTTTTCTAGATGGTTATAGTGGCTATAACCAAATCTAGATCATTCTAGAAGACTAGGCCAAGACACCATTCATAAGTTCCTAGGAAAATTTTTCATATTTCAAGATGCCCTTTGGTTCGTCCAATGACCCTACTACATTCTAATGTTTGGTCCTTAGCATTTTTCAATAGTAGATTGGTAGTAGTATGGAAGTCTTCATAGATGACTTCTTCACCTATGGAGCTACATTTGACCAAGCCCTAGACAGCCTTGAGTAAGTACTAAAGAGATGTATTTAAAAAAACCTTTAGTTCAATTAGTAAAAGAGTCATCTAATGGTATTAGAGGGCATTGTGTTGGGGCAAAGAATATCACAAGTAGGAATTGAGGTCAACCTTGAAAAAATAAGGATCATTCAAGGAATAACCTATTAACCAGAAATCATCAAAGATGTTTGGTCATTCCTTGGACATATAAGCTACTATCATCTATTCATAGAGAATTTCTCTAAGATCACAAAATCATTGGTTGAGCTGACAAAGAAAGATGCTCCATTTTCTTAGACCATGGAATGTGAAAAAGCATTCCAGCAACTAAAAGAGAAACTTGTAAAAACTCCAATTCTATAGGCATTTGACTATTTCAAACCATTTCATGGTATGTCAGATGCATCAAATTATGCCTTGGAAGCTATGCTTATGTGGATGATAAGAAATATCCATACTATATCCACTATGTAAGCCAAAGCATTATAGATGCACAAATAAACTACACCACCACAGAAAATGAATTAATGGAAATTGTGTTTTCTCTAGAGAAATTCATGTATTATATGCTTAGATACAATGTGTTTGTTCACATGGAGCATAATGAAATTCACTTCCTAAGGAACAAGCCAATGGTGAGCCCCCATGTCATATGGTGGCTTGTGATCTTATAGGAATTCCATCTTATGATGGTACATTGAAAGGGAACTAAGAATTTGATCACTAATCACTTGTCTTAGTTATGATGGAATAAGAAAGAGAATGAAAGCCCACTATATAACCTATTTCTTGATGAACTTCTCTTTGTTGAGGCTATAACTAAACAATTTACCACTCAACCTAAATGGTATGATGGCATTCTCACCTTTCTCACTCAAGAAATTCCACAAGGGTTGAACCACCAGAAGAAGCAATAGTTTCTTTACTAGGTAAAACACTTTATGGAGATCACTGGATACCTTTACAAGGTGTGCACCGATGGCTTAGTTTATTGGTATGTCCCTGATGCTAATTAACAATGCATTCTCCAATATGCTCATGAAGGTCCTTGTGGGGGCCATTACGCTAAAAGATGCACAACCATTAAAATCCTGATGGTAGGGTACTATTGGCGAATAATCTTCAAGGATGATTAGCAATATGTTCACTTTTATAAATATTTCCAATGAGATGATGGAATGATTGCTCAAATGGAGGAACCTCAAAAGTGGATCCAACCATTCGAACCCTTTGATATTTGGAGCATTGATTTCATGGGTTCCATCATCCCCATGTCAAATGGAAAGGTGTACATCATAGTTGTTATTAACTATTATGAAAAATGGGTAGAAGCAACAACCATCACTGACTGTACATCTTTTACTATTGCTTAGTTTATATAAAAAAATTTTGTAAACAGGTTTGGTATGTCACATGCATTAATTTCTCATAATGAAACTCACTTTACAAGCACTAATTTTTGGAAGCTTATGCAATGCTTGGAGGTTGAACATAAACTAACAACACCCTACCACCCACAAGCTAATGGTCAAGCTAAGGTTACCAATAGGGAAATCACAAAGATTCTAATAAGAACTATTACAAAATATAAGAAATACTAGAGCACAAAACTCAACAATGCCCTTTAGGTCTATCGTTCACCATGAAAACTTCCTATAGGCTATTCTCTTAATGAGTTGGTGTATAGAAAATTACCAATACTTCCTATTCAATCTAACCTCCATATACTTTCAGTAGCTTATGACCTTGATATTGACTTAAGTCTAGCACAAAAAGAAAGACTAATTAATCTCAACTTGCTAGATGAAATCTAATTGATGGCCCTATCATCTAACGAGTTGCACAAGGCATTCAACAACAAGTACCATGACCTTAAAATTAGGAAAGTCAAATTTCAACTAGGAGATAAGATTCTCTACTAGAACCCCACACACATACCTCAATAAAATAAGTTCTAAACCATGTGGGAAGGATCTTATATAATTTACAAAACTTTTACCTCTAGGGCCATGATGATCTACAAACTCGAGAGCCTAGAAAATAAATAGCTAGTCAACATACAATAAGTCAAACATTTTCATGAGACTACGTAAGAAAATGCAACAAACACCTTATCAGATGGACAACCATGCTCAATCTTTTCAATCTCCTCCTTTCAACTCAATTGTAAGGGAGATAACCATCCATGCTAACTATATAAGTAGCTCCTTAGTTTTTCCTCTTTTTATTTTATACATTTTTATTTACATATTGTTACTTTTACAAGTTTTTATTTTATACATTCTTTATCTTACACCTTTTTGATTTTACGTTACTAACTTTTCAAAGTTTTTGTTTTATAACATCAGTAGTACATTTTATTTTTCTTCAACAGTTTACACTTTCTTGTATATTTTCCTTTATTTTGGATGTTTTTTTCTAAATATGTTTTAATAATTACATGCCATATTACCAACTAGGTATAGTGTGATTTGATTGATGTGGGCATGTGCTATTTGGTTATTTGATTATTGGTGTCTAGATTCTAACTTTGAATTTTGTTACTAATGACTAGCACACAGTTTCTTTTTCATGAAATAGGTAGTCCACAACATCCATCCATTCACAAACAAAATACTCAGAATTGGTGAGGTTAGCAATGGTGGAACAATTTCACCTTGAGATGGATTTTACCTTTGTTGTACATGTTTAGCTCATTGAAGATAGGCTGCCACATGTCACCTCCTTTTTGTAGCTACTGGAGGATCTGATTCACCATTTCCTTCACTAGTTTGATTTCTTTTTCATTGATCTCCTTCTACAAACCAACTTGGTTGCTATAGTGGTTCTTAATCCTTTTGAATTTAAGGGACACATTATTCTAGGAGACAATTTTGATTGTAAGTCCCTAGTGAAGAGCATGGAGGTCCTCCATCAAGAGATTATAATTTTCAATTACCAACCTTCTCAAATCCATTGTCACCTTGGCAAGATACTCTTGTTTCTATCTCATATATTCAACCATTTGTTCCCTTTGGGCCTTAACAGTATGCAGGTGATGATTATCCTTATTTAGATTTGCATTCTCTAGGTGAACTTCTAGTAAGTCATTTTGAATGTTATAGACATTGGCATTAGCTAAGGATTAGTTAAAGATTGATGACTTCTTTGCGTACTCAACCTATTGAAGTTTAGAATAAGTTATTGAAAAGCTTCATCCCTGGTCACTGCTTGGCTAAGTATCATGGGATGATGCACTTGCCCCTAACTTTCAATAGTGCTAACTAGGTAGCAATGATGTTTTATGGAAGGTGAAAGGCCTCTGGAATTGATTGTTGGGTTACCACTATTTGTTCTAGCAACTTTTCTTGATGGGCTATGTTGAGCCTCCATTCATTATATTTGTGAACATCTATAGATCTCTGAATATAGCACTATTTAGCATAGATGTAGTAGGAGCATTTAGGGTCTTTCCCACTCTATTTTTCATCACCTTGACCACCATTTCTTATCCTTGGTGCTACATCATCAAGACAGTTGTTTGATCTCCCTTCTCCAAGTGCATTGAGAAGGTGATGATATTTCTAGAGATTTTTAATAACTACTGTTATCCTAGAATGGACGCCATTACCTCTTTGGCTCTAGGATTTGAGCATGTGAATACCTACATTCGTTGGGCAAAGAATGTTAGTAGAGTGTCCTCCAACTAGCTTATTGTACAAGTTACCTCTTTTTAGATGGCTTAAGGCTATTTAGTAGATAAACAAGACATCACTCGAACTAGCTTGCAACCACTGCAAGAGTTATTTTTGGAGCTTTTGCATGCACTCCATAGTAGTACATGCCTCTAACATTATTTCATGAGTGGATGGTCATGGAGGCTTCTCCTCTTCCTTGGTCATAGAATGGAAATTGTCCTTCATCATTTTTTCCTAAGAGGAGGTAGGATCATGTCTCAATGTGTTATTTGTGTAGTAAGCTATCCCTCCCCTTTTGCATAATTTCCAAATAAGGCATGAAAAGGGGAGTGCCTTCCTCCCATGTTTAGTTTATTAAACCACTTTTCTATCATCAAATTGATTAGTTGTGGGAGGTTAATGGGAAATGTCCTACTCAAAGTAGTGCACACATGGGTGAAGAAGGTAGTCACTTTACTAGGCCTCACTATTTGAATAAGGTGGTAGGCTACTATCTTGAAGTAGACATGTTTCATTGTGGTGAGCACACCATACTCCTTGTGGTCCATTCTATAGCACCACTAGACCCACTCCTTTTTAAGCTTTAGATCTACTTATGAAGAGATCTATGTTAGATTTCTCCCAGTTTTAGGTAAGTTAAGGGGCTCAAAGGTGGCCTTCACTGAGTAGAACACATTGATGTCATTGATCTTCATAGTGGCATATAGCTACCTATTATTATAGAAGAGATGGATCTCTTCCATGTATCACTCCCAACTAGAAGTGATGATTGCAATATGGAAGAGTTATATTCTAACATTTTCTAGGGTAAAGTTTAGGAAGGTACCAAAGTTTTGTTCTTGAAGAATTGAATGGTTGATATTCCTAGGCTAAAGTTGCCTAAGGTAGGCATCCATCAAAGTGACCTCAAGGTTTGGCCTTGGTCTTGGTGCCTCATCCCAATGGGATTGCTATGTTTTAGCTTGGAAAATTTGATGGATAGATTCCACTTTGGGCTCCTCCCAAAAGGGTTTCATTGCATGGGCTTTTGCTACCTACTCTTGGGGTTATACCATTCTAGTAATAGGCTAATTGTCCCCTGGTTTAGATAGTTCTTCTTCCTATGGTTATTTTTGTCCTAGTGTCCTTCGTAATCACAAAATGATCAAGGATTAGTATTTGGTGTCTAACTTTATATTGTTTGAGTACCTTATCTCTTGGATTAGTTACATTTGGCTAAGTTTTGACCATGGTAGGTTTGATTATTTTGATATTATTTTATCATTATTTCATTTTAATATCTACCAGAGTTCTTTAAAAAGGTTTAACTTTCTTAAATTATTGATTTTAATAGTATTTTATAAGTTAAACCTTGTGGAAGTTTGAAAAAAATTAAAAAACTTTCATGAAAAACCTAAGGTTTGTAGCCCCCACAATGTAAAGCTCACCTCCAATTGCTACAAAAATGAAAAACAAGGCTAATCAGACAAGTAGTATGAAAGATATGGACTTTGGAAGGTTCCAAGCTCTAAAAATTGCAAAATCTCCCTTCATGTTTAAAGGAAAATGGGAAAAAGTTTCAAAGTGTTGTGTGCTATTTATACAATTTTTTCCCTATGTTGACGGGATCCCGTCAATGTAGTGGAAACATAGAATTTTTAACTTTGAAAATTAAAGGAAAAATGAAGATTTCGCATATAAAATTGAAGTCCAAATAAAGTCCAAGAAGCCAAGAACATAATGAAATGCATGAAGAGGGCTAGATAATGCTCAAAATAAGGAGATTTAATTAGGATAATGATTGAGAAATGCCATGAAGGACCACATAACTAGACATAATTGATGTGAAGCACAAATTATTTGAATGCAAAAATACCTAAGGAAAAAGGAACATAACTAACCAACCCAAGGAGTATGCAAGTGGGTCCTTCCCATAGTAGATTTATGCCCTTAATGCCCTTGAATGCCCTCAAAATAAGGAGTCCCTAGGGCCAATGGGTGACCAATGGTTATGGTAAGTTAAGAATTGAATCACCAAAGAGACTATCTAAACATTTTAACGCATCCAACTAAGACATTGAACTAAACATAACAAGAGGTAGTGAGGTGAGATGTGGAAAGGAGAGATAGATGAGGTGGAGAGTGGAATGGAGTTTTATATCATGATTACATGAAGTCCCTTGTGGATTTTGTGATTAATATGATCCAATAATGTATATCCTAGTGTAAATTAAAATCAAGTAGTTTTAGTGACTTCACATTAACACTCCAAGTCTAGTCCATCCCCTAAAGGCATAAGAATATCCCCATAGATCAATCATCATTCTGAAAAGAGAAAAAAAGAGAAGCTATAAGTGAGATGGGCTTTAGTAAGAGGGGACCTTCAAGCATGGGTAACATGTCTTTCTAGTCTCATAACTAGTGCTTTTCACCCATTATTTTGTCTAAGGGATGTAATTTAAATTTCCATTATTGTTTGTTTTCTTTTGGATGGGAACCACACCATGCAAAGACTTTAGCTTCTTGTTATTGATTAATAACAAAATGGTAAGAAATCCATAAGAACACTCATGCACCTACGAGCATAGGCAAGTACAAAGAGCATCAAATCCCCTTGAAGTTACTCCCTTATCTATCCATTGAATTCTTCCCAAGTTTGAAAACCACAAAGGTCACATATTCTTTAAAATTTTTATTTAAGAAGGGATTGCATGTTTCCAAAATAAGGGAACACCATAAAGGTTTGTCGATGGGTGGATAACATGGACTCACTAAATATCATGAAAAAGAAACCATGTCTTAGTTATCAACACTAAACTTTAAAGAGAGAATATAGACATTATCAATAAAATAACATTGTAGTACAAGGAACCATCAATCAACAACTACAGTTGCACTTAGTCCTAGCAACACCAAAGAAAAACAAAGCCAAATAAAACATAAGAAAACCATTAGAAAAAATCAAACCAAATAAATTGTAAAATATAAAATAAATTGTAAAATATTTAAGAAAGAGAAAAATTTACTAAAAATGGTGTAAGAAAAAAAAGAGAAAACACTTATTAGTTATTGATTCAAAATGGGGCATCTCCCCCACATCTAAGTTCATGGACAAGACAAGAACTACTAATTTAGTTATATGATTCCACGCATTGTTTGAATAGTTCATCATTCTCATTCATGAGCCACTATATCCTTTAGTTTAGAGGTTATTTTGTGGACCTAGTTTTACACACACTCTTGTTCCTTATGTTTGTTATGAGCTAGTATAGTAATTGGGTGAACTCCTTGAACCTTTTGCCTATAGTTGCATCCTTTGTTATTACTAGAAATGCATGGAATGTTCTATCTCTCCTTAATGATAGGTTTATCTTTTAATTTTTCTGTTGGGGTGGTGATAGTTGTTGGCTCTTACATAGGATTGTGAAACATTATTTTGGGAAGGAAGGATGTTGCACCATATTGGCCTTGTGCTAGATTTGATGAGCTAGTAAATCGACGCATCTTATTCGCATGAATGGGAACCATCCTAAAGAAGGAACATTTTCTAGATTTCTATAGAGATCTACTAACATGATCATTTCTATGTATGTTCATAGCATAAGTGGCATTCTTATGTTAATGGTATGGTGCCAATTCTTCTTGAATTATTGGTGGTGGCATATGATGGAGGAAAGTGTAAGAGTAGTAAGGATGTGTTGAATGATAAGAGATGTGAGATGGTGATTCCACAAGAGATGCTATAGGTTTATGATATTTAGGAGGAGGTAGTGGTGATTTAATGTAGAGGAAGTAAAACCAATTGGAAAAACAAGTTGCTAAACATAATATCCATATAGGTGTGGCTAGTAGTAAGGGTAGTGCTAATTTTATGATGGCCTCCCCCATGATTGTGGGGTTTTTCGACTATGGTTGATAATAGTTTTGAGCCTAATAAGAAGTCTTATTGAAATAGTATGGTTGGTTGTAGGATTGTCAATAATTACCTTGTGAGTGAGGTAATTTCTAGGCATTTTCTTTTGGACAAACTTGGAATTCAATGAAAAAGCCCCATACTCGTAGATGTAACATAACTAGGTAATAGTCCTTTGGATGGTCATATTGGCAAATGTTACATCCATCATCCTCTTGTAAATTTGAGTCTATAGCCTCTTCTACTATAGTCATTTTTCCTTTTTGCTGATAAGTGTTCCTACCTATTTCATTGTTCCTTTTCCTATTTTTGTTTTGATCACTTGATTCTTTTTGCACTACATTCTCCCTTATGGTTTATAAGTAGGTTGTAACTTTTTTGTTCATCAAATCCCACTTCTTATCTAGCCTTGCTTTGATATCAATGATAGCCTTCTATATTGGCAAGGTCTATTGTGAAATCAACACATGAAGATCTTCCTCTTTTTCCTTATCATACATATGGACCTCTCTTGTTTGAAGAGTGAGATCTCGATCATGTTCCTCAATACTCTTTCTTTTACATAGCTCTTCTTCTTCTTTCATCACCTATTTCACTAGTATTTGTATTTGATGGGCTCTTAATCCTAATAGGCATCCTTGAGTGTAGATCCCAAGGGTCTTCCTCAGTTACTTATGAAGCCTATCTATGATGTGCAAAGGCTACTTATTTTTAGAAAACCCATGACTTGGACATCTATGTAGTAAAGAATAGTATTTGTCCAAGGCTAGATCCAAGGATTCATGATTTCCTTGCTTTCATCCTTGGATATATTTTCTCATATTGGAAACTCTTTCATAGGTTTGACATTTTTCAATAAAAAGCTCAAGCATTTTTTATCATCAATGGATTGAATCAGTCTCCAATGATCTATACCAACTCTCAACTTCTTCTATGAGTATCCTAGGGAAGAGCTTAAGCTTTTATCACTTACTTTCAATGTTCTACAACATGTAAGCATGGTAGAAGGATTATAGATAATATTACAGACCAAAATTATAGCCACACTCAAATATAGGAATGATATTCATATCTAATCATTTAATGTGGCTTTTACATCTATACCTATGAGGTAATCTAATTACCTCCTAGATCTGTGTCATGCTCCTAGTTACCAGCAAGGGTTCATTTTCATCAAACATGTCATCATGATAATCACCATTTCTATTTATCTAATTGCAATGATCTTGTCTATGCTCATTTTAATGTCTTTGATTTTACTCTTGGGTTTGATTTCTATCTTTATCTTGATCCCATAGTGGAGCATTATCTCTATCCCTACATTCATCTTTATCAAAACTAGACATTGAGGATGAAGAAGAAGATATTAAACTAGGAGAATCACCATGGCTCCTGTAGTTCTCCCTATGATCCCTCGATGTATCCTTTCTAAATTTATAGGAGGTCCTAAGCCTCAAGGCTCTCCTTGATCTAGGACTTACTCCATCTTCTCTAGGGTTTTCTACATCAGGTAAATGTAGTCTTTAAGTATAGTAAGGATTTAAATGAGCATATGAAACCCTTGCATTTAGTGATTCACTTCAACTTTCTTCAGTATAGATCCTATCATTTAACCTACTAATGTTCTTATCATATGATGCATTATTGGTCATTTATGAAGGAAACATGCTTTCAATTAATAATGTGTGTGTGAATTAAAATAATAATATTTCCAAAAATATAAATCATTAATACTATTACAATGATTGTTAAGTGATTTCACTATTGTCCTAGATAGTGCATGTAGCTAACTAAAGTCCCTAGCAATGATGCCAATGATGAGTAGCAAGAAGTCACTACCCCCAATCATAAAAATTAGTAGCATCTACTAAGCAATCAAATCAAATTTCATATAATTTAACTCTCTAAGTATACTAGGTCTAGGAAGTGAGTCTAATGGACATGATCATTATCTTCTTAGTTTCACTTGTGAAGTGCAACTGTATGGTTAAGTGTAACTAAGACATATGATTTTTATCATNATGCAACTGTATGGTTAAGTGTAACTAAGACATATGATTTTTATCATTTTATGTTTATTGTTTAAATTGCCTAAGTGTCAAAAATAAAGTATTCAAATGGTTAATTAATTTAATAACTAATTAATGCTTAACTGGTCTTAACATAAGCATTCATTCCCATCTATCATACATATCCTAAATATGCTATAATGATATTTGATTACCAAGTATTAAGTGCTACAAAGATTACCAAGAATTAAGCATATGCTTTAGATGGTTGTACTTATGTGTATTAATTATTCAAATTTAATTAATTAATTAATTACATTAAATTAAAATTCTTGAATAATAAAGGCATAAAGTAAACTTTAGGCTATTTCCATGTGCTAAAAGGTTTATGAAGAAAGCTCTTCTTTATTGCTAATCACACTAAGGTGTTCTACTACATCAATGTTCAAATAAAGATCTATACACTTCTCACTCCTATTATGCACACTTAAAAAGTATTCTAACCTTGCAGAGATAAAAATGTAAGAGTTTGGCTAGCTACTAATGAATGGATGTGATAAATGTGACTAGTGAGCATATATTTATAGACAAGACAAGATACTACATTAACATGTATACATTAAACCCTACATTGATGCGATCTCATTAACAGGATTGCATCGATGTAGCCCATGTACAATGGGTCATCATGCCCCCATGACTAAATGAAAACTTATCTTTGAGTGGACAAAAGGAAACAAGTTTCTTATAAAATTTTGGAAAGTTATGGGATTACTAACTGACTACTGAAATACAAACAAACACTATGGATTTATAATCATTACAAAATTGGATGATGATAACAAAATTGAACACCATGACAAAAACTAACAATAAAACACCTTTGGTAGCTTGAAGAGAAGGAAGAAAATTAAATAATCCTAGGTAGTGGAAGTTCTTAAGGTGTTGAAGGACCTTCTCTTGCCTCTGGTACACATAGTTGTTGTGGTTGAGGCTATGGTTGTGCCTATCTAGTTGTAGCTATAATTTTTGATGGAAAATATAAATCATCTAGCAATAATTTTATATTCTCTTTCTTACTCTTGGGATCATACATTGTCAACATATCATCACCAATGTGGGCTGGCATGGGAACATCCCAAGGATAAGGCATTGTAGGGAATATCTCCTTCACATTGATAAACCAAGTTGTGAATTGTTTTTGTTCAATGTCAAACAATTTGACAATGTTCTGTAGCTTCTTGTAATTATTAAACCTTATGTCTAGGTTGTTAGTTGCATATCTCTAATTGGTGAAGCACTACTTGAGAACATCGAGTTTAGCATTAGTCATTTCAAGATTTTGCTTGATTTCCTTATGCTGCTTGAACTTAACCTCATATAATAAATATGAGCTAACCACTTGCTTTTTCAAATATGAACTCAACTTTTTTGTAGTTAACATTGCCAAGTTTTCATAACAAAGGTTGAAAAGCTCCATGTCTTCAATCATCTCCTTGATCTCCAGCTTCTTGAGGTGGATTTTAGTTTTGTTATACTTGTTCATCCCATCAAAGATAGGCTACCACACATCACCTCCTTGTTGGGGCTACTAGAGGGCCTCATTAACATTTTCCTTCACTAGTTTGATTTCTTCTTCATTGATCTCCTTTTGTAAACCAACCTAGTCCCTATAGTTGTTCTTTATCCTTTCAAATTTAGGGCCTCATTCCTCCAAATGGTGACTTCGATTGTAGATCTTTGGCAAAGGGCATAGAACTCCTTCATTGATAGATTATGGTTCTTTCCTATCAACCTCCTCAAATCCATTATCACCTTGGTAAGCTACTCCTACTGTTATCTCATATATTTAACCATTTGTTCCTTTTGGGCCTCAAAAGTATTCAAGAAATTATTTTCCTTAGTCCACTCTATCTATCACTGCCTTGGTCATCATTTCCTAGCCTTGATGTTGAATCACCAAGATAGTTGTTCCATCTCCCTCCTCCAAGCACATCAAGAAGGTAGCATCATTTCTAGGGATATCTAGAAATTTTTATTATCCTAGGATGGCCACCGTTACCTCTGGGGCACTAGGATTTGAGTGTGTGGTTACCTCAATTCATTGGGTAGAAAAGGTTGATGCTATGTGCTCCAAATAGCTTACTGTACGAGTTACCTTATTTAGATGGCTCAAGGTTGGTTAGTAGATAGACATGTCACTTAGATGAAATTGTAGCTACTACAAGAGTTAGTTTTTGAGCTTTTGCATGTGCTCCATAGTAGCACACATCTCTATCATCATTTCATGAGTGGGTTGTGGTGGTGGCTATTCCTATTTCTTGGTCATGATAGGAACCTTGTCATTCATAATTTCTACCCAATAGGTAATACAAGCATGTCTTAACATGTCATTGATGTAGCAGGCTATCCCTCCCATTTTGTGTAATTTTTGGATGAGGCATGGAAAGGGGAGTTCCTTCTTTCCACATTAATTTTCTTTAAACTACTTTTCTATCTTCAGATAGATCAGATGTGGGAGATTAAAAAGGAATTTCTTACTCAATGTGGTGCACACATAGGTGGAAAAGGTAATCACCTTGTTGGGCCTCACTATTAAATTGAGTCGGTAGGTCACTATCTTGAAGTACGTACATTCTTTTGTAGTGAGCACATCATACTCCTTTTGCTCCACTATATAGAACCACTAGAATGATTCCTTTTTAATCTCTAGGTTCACTTGTTTAGAGATCTTTGCCAAATTAGTCTTAGTTTTGGATGATGATGTAGTGGTGATGCTGGAAGATGTTGATGGTATCACCCAACATCACCTAAGTAATACTTAGTATTTTTAAGCATTATAAGGCCTCTAGGATCACCAAAACATGTGTTTTTTATCTTAGGAATGATGTATATTGATTGAGAAAGATCCAACATAGGCAAAACTATGTTTAGAAAGGTAGTTTTGAATGCTAGAAATGTAAATGATGCTAGTAGGTGATATTGACATTGACATTGCCTAATGTCACATGGGTGAAACTTTTTATTTTGAATCTCAAAATGCTATTGGAATTGTCAAAACTAATGGTTTTCATTTAGAGAATGATTAGATTCAATTACAAGAATCCTGCAGAAATCTAAAATGCTAAAGGATATGATGATTGGGAGGGGCATACATTTTGATTGTTTAAATGGATGTGACAATGTCAAAACCACACTTTTCCTAGTTTTGAATGCTTGAAATGTAAATGATGCTAGTAGGTGATATTGACGTTGGCATTGCCCAATGTCACATGGGTGAAAATTTTTATTTTGAATCTCAAAATGCTATTTGAATTGTCAAAACTAATGGTTTTCCTTTAGAGCATGATTAGATTCAATTACAAGAAGCCTGCAGAAATCTAAAATGCTAAAGGATATGATGACTGGGAGGGGCATACATTTTGATTATTTAAATGGATGTGACAATGTCAAAACCACACTTTTCCTAGTTGATGAAGTACCAAAAAAATTAGATATATCATTACCTCATATTGATGGATCTTGTTAGGATGTTAATTGAGGATTCATCAAAAACATTAGTGATCACCTGATCATGTACCTACAAAGATAAAAATAAGATAAAAGAAGTTGGATTAGAGGAGAATGTAAGGATATCATCAATACATCTATCATGAGGACAATGTTGTGTCATAGAAGGGGGGCATGCTAAGTCCTACATAAAATATGGCTAAAACAAAGCCATTAATAGTGCTTCATAACATGTTCTACTTAGAATCTTAACACATCCTCACCAAAATAGAACAATATCACTCAATTCTCACTATTGTGCTGATGAGAGGAAAGGAAATAGATAGGAAAGGGAGTTAGAGAAAAAAGTAGAGAACATAAAATAGGAAAGATGACATATAGAATTATGAAATTGAGAAAAATATCAAACTAGGGATAGAAAATAGAAACATCACATATACATCAAGTTAAGATGTTATATCACAAATGTGAGACATGGCTAAATCCCATAGTTTAACAATGTTGATAACTTGATATAATTCTCTCCCTATCCTACTCAATCTAAGCACACCCTTACATGATGTAGAAATGGTAGAACACTCATGGCTCATTACATAAGGAAGATCACTTATAAACATCCTCACCATGATTTTCTAATAGGAAGAAATATTAGTAGAATGGGAGAAATAGATGAAATTATATAGGAGATATATAGAAGAATAGTGACAATAAATATAGAGGAGAGAGCATATGTGTATCTATAATAAAAAGTAAGAAAGGTATAGAATTGAAAGAAATGGAATAAAGCATAAGTAAGNAAGTTAAGCATATCGCAAAAGTACTATATTTGAAGCAAAAAAAATGTTAATCTTCATCAAGTTTATTCTAGGCCTTACCTTCTATCTTACTTATGCTTTATTCCATTTCTTTCAATTCTATACCTTTCTTAATTTTTATTATAGATACACATATGCTCTCTCCTCTATATTTATTGTCACTATTCTTCTATATATCTCCTATATAATTTCATCTATTTCTCCCATTCTACTAATATTTCTTCCTATTAGAAAATCATGGTGAGGATGTTTATAAGTGATCTTCCTTATGTAATGAGCCATGAGTGTTCTACCATTTCTACATCATGTAAGGGTGTGCTTAGATTGAGTAGGATAG
>MNCI01033182.1:135955-232753 GCA_015680685.1 Gnetum montanum
CATGAGTGTCTAGCTCAAAATTTTTTTTTTTTTTTCATTCTCCTTATTTGTCATCTAATTATTTAAGCCTACCCAAAAAGATGGCATGTCTAGTTTCATTGAGAACATCACTTTAGATCCATAAGTATGGGATTCAACAAGTTGTGTTTCAGAAAATGATTTCATATATGCAAAGGATACGAGATTACTACAAAAGCAAATTTTGTTGAGACTAATCAACCATGTCTTTGGGAAAAATGGATAAGATATTATTAGTTGATTCATCTTGATCATTGGACTAGGGATAATAGAAAGATGATAATGATTAGATATTTTGAGAGTGATCATAGAACTTTGTTACATCTTTACTATTAAATAGAGATTCATTAAGGTTAAAATGTACAAGGAGATACCAAAGTGGGTGATGATATGATCTAGGATGAAACGATGGATGTACTTGAATGTGTTACATTTCAAAGAGATAACTTTAAACCACTTAGTGAAATACTCCATACCTGTCAACATAAATTGATGACCAACAAAAGATGGAGCAATAATTGATCCTATAAGGTCCAAACTCTATTTTTGGAAGGACCATATGATCTTTAATATCTTAATATTCTAAGGAAAGATATGCATGCTAAGATTATGTTAAGATCAATGATATGATAAAATGCTATGATACATTTAATAGTTAAATCATCCACATAAGAGTTGATAGTTTTGAACATCATATCACTAAAAATGAATGTCATAACTTGCTAGTATGTTGCTTTGGTATTCTTAAGTGTGAAAGACATATTAGTACAATAAAATATTTCCCATGGGATCATAAAAGTTTTAAAAAATTGATGCTCATGATTAATTTGTATATGGTAACATAAAAAAGCATCCATGAAGGAATCTAAGATGTAACTTGCTATTGTCTCTATGAGTTTAATGATCTTTGATAATAGAAATTCATCTCTTAAATTTTATCTTATGAATATAATGAAAATTGATGCATATCCTAATGGCTTAATTTCTCTTAGGAACAACTACCATATTGGACATCTAATTTGAGTAGTATATGGGGTGTATGAAACCTACATTATAAAGCCTGATGATCATTTCCTTAATGACTACGGCTAAATCAAGTTTTGTCTTTCTAGATTTTTACTTAATTGGCTTGGAACCTTCCTCTAGAATGATGTTGTGTTAGATCAAATATGGATCTAGGCTTGACATTTTTTTGTATCCCTAGGCAAAGATAATAGAGTTATTTTGTACTCTTCATACTCTCTAGTAGGTTTGTTCCTACTTGTAGGATCTTGTTCTCATTATTGTGATTAGTGATGGTTAGTTTAGTGAGGGGATTCATTCTTAAATTATTGATATAAAGAGGCTAGGATAGATTGTGTGAATCACTTACCTTTGATGTGTCCCATGGCTACATTTCTAGATCACCTAATAATGACTTAAGGTAGGATTCATGCCCTATTAAGATTACATGAGGACAAGATAAAGATTTTAATTTTTATGAAGTAAAATTGTTAACTTTATTTAAATTTAATGATTTTAATCATAATTAAAATTGTTATTTTTACAACTATGTAAGTTTAATCTAAACGTTAAATGTGGGTGGAAACACATTAATAGAATCTTAAGTTAGTTTAGGCTTGAAAATATTTGATTTTGAAACTTTGTTTTAGTCACATTAGTAGCTAATGTAGGTAGCTGATATGGTAACATAGGATAGTGACATGACACTAGAATAAAAGGAAAAGTGATACTAAACCAAAACACCTTGCTCATATACTCATTTTTTCTTAACATTCTTTTTCATTAGAGCACATTAACACGATGATGTGTAGAAGAAGTACTTGGAGAGTAGGATGTGATTCAAAGAGGCTTGGGACTAATAAGGGAAGGTTGGGACTAATAAGGGATGATATAGAAATAATGTAATCAAGAAAAAAAAGGTCTCACAAATACAAGATTCATGAGAGCTAGGGTAATTTCTCCCATCCAACCGTTCCATCATCTTTTGATTTTTTCATTGAAATGAGGGTTTGCACAAGGCAAAAGGAATTCAATTCTTCATGTTCATGGCAAGGCTATTAGTGGTGGTGGGGAAATGAATGAAGGATTTGGATTTGAAGAGGAAGAAGCATATGGAGGAAGGTTTCAGATTCAATGATTGAGGAGCATGTGGATGTGGAAATAGATACAAAGTAAATAGAAAGGATTTTGAGCCAATAGTGGGCACAATGAAGAAGTGTTTTGTATGTGTGCTTAGAATTTTAGGGCTAGGGCTCAGGCTTGTGATTGACTAACTAATGTTGCCAAGAGTTAGCAGTCTCACTGAATCACTATGTAAGAAGGAGGATCAAGAGAAGTTAGGTTTTAGTATCTACATAGGTGGATCATATGTGGTGCATGATGTTTGAAATGTAAACAGTGTGCACGAAATGTAAACAGAAACGTATGTAGAACTAGAATTGTAAACAAAACATAAATTGAACATAAAATAGAGAAAATAATATAATGGCTAGCAAAATTGACTGTATTGTATTGCTTAGAAATGATGTGCATTGGTCAAAGCATAGTTGCATGTGTAGATGGAAAGTCAAGCACCAAGCCCTGGGGTGATGTGATGTGTTTCAGAAGTGCTTAGATGCTAGGAGTCAAGTATGTCTAAGTGCCCAAGGATTATTGGTCTGAGTTTCCTAAGCCTTCAACCTTCAAAATTTCCAACCTATTTTATGTGAATTGACATGGTATTTATAGGGTTTGGCTAGGCTCAGGTGAAAAATTCATGAATGGAATCAACAAATGATAATTAAGAGGAAATCAGATTAAGTAACATGTGTCCGATGGATAGCTATGTGTGAGTTGGACGTGTGTGGGCAAGCTACGTTTTTGACCAGGTGCATTGTATCTTATAGCATGTGTTAACTTACTCAAGCTAGATTATGCTCATGGAGGTAGATACAATTTGGAGCGTAAGAGCTTGACAAGCTCATAAATGATGAAAATTTACAATTAAATGATAATGTATAACAAGAGAAATTGACTTTGGCACACTTGAAACTTCTCAATCTTTAAATTGACTATTGCAGGATGTCGATTTGGGTGGCTTTGTGGCTGTTTGAGGCTTCTTTTCTTGACCAGGATTTGTTGTGTGAATTGATTTATCTTGGCATGTTCTTAGTGTGTGTTTGGCATGCTTTTTTCTAGCCGTGAATAATACTCACACTGTATGAATAGTACTGATGTTGTACTCACACTACCAACATGACCTCAACGTGACTGAGTTGAAAGTGACACCTTTTACACCAAATTTTGATTTTTTGAAGCTTGTTTATTAAGTACATTAATTTCCTGACTTTGGTTGACCTTGAGAGTGATCTGCAAGTCAAAAATTGAGCTTCATGTGCCTTGTTTTGAACCACTTATGGTAGCTCACACTGGACTCATGCTGCTAGCATGAGTGCAGCATGACCACAGTGTGAGCTATAAAAACTTGTAATTTTGGGCCCAAAATCTAGAATTATGGAAGTTGGGACCGATAGTTGTCAATAGTAAACCGTAAGGATGACTTACACCCTTGAAATCAAGTCAGTTTAACTTGGTTTTGAGGCTCTAAAAGTTTTTCACGTTGCACTCATGTTGCCAACATGACCTTAGCGTGAGTAATGGTGTGAGTGTGAAAATGTGACCAATTTTTCTCAAAATTTGAATTCCTGAATGCTAAAACTTAGAGTGGACATCAATGGCCCTTGAGGATGGATTGCATCCTCAGATTTGGACCATTTTTAACTTGATTTTGAAGCTTTTGGAGTTACTCACGCTGAGGGTAAGATAGCTTGATAGCATGAGCAAGCTGGCTTGAGGAAGTTGGGTGTGAGTTCCCTATCTTAGTTAAATTTTTGGGTTGTTCTTGTTTCAAAGTGGTAGTCCAAAATTAGTGGTGTTTCATTTGAACCTCTTTGTTGACGTCTAGAGGAATCCACCTAAGAGGCATGGACAAAGAAGTACAAAACACCATGACCAACCAAGCACCAAGCATTAACTGTCAGCCCTTGGTTGGACGTCATCACACCATGTTCAAAAGTACATGGGATTGGGGAAATGTCATTCAAGATGCAAGGGGATTGGTTGTAACCAGGAGAAGTTAGGAGTTGATCAAGGGTTATAATTACTGCTGGAATTATGGGAGAGGAATTCTCTCACGTAAACAAGCCATATCTTTAGGTCTCGTCAATAGCCAATTTTCAATAGACTCAGAACCAAGACATAGGAGGTGCATTCTTTGGAGAAATGGGACTCTTGTAGAGTATTTACAGGAGCCCATTGTATACAGCCAAAGCCACGCAATGATGTGCAACATGATCTTTTGAGACATGAGTGTAAATATTTTTCCAAGATAATCACCTTCTCGCCTAGGGCTTGTATGAGAATAGCCAATAGTCTATGGTCAATGATGTCCATGGGATTATAAAAACCTTTTTCGTGCATTTTCCTCTTTGATCCTTTTGTTCTTTTTCTTTTGTTTGTTTGTTTGTTCCTTTATTTTTGTATTTCTTTTCTTTTTTTTTGTTTTCTTTGGTCTTTTTGAAAGAGCTTGCTTTTAGTGCTATCCTCATGCTCATGCGTTTGCATTTGTATCATGTACTATGTTTTGCGTTGCATCTTCTTAGAGAATCATAGTGTGCAATAGTGTACCAAGAGTTTTGGGATGAGTAGAATGTATCAAGGGGGTGTAACTGAATAGGAAAAGGGGAACATGATGGGGAATAGGGAATGCATCAGGAGTCAAGAATGTACTTATGAACGGATTGATTAACCCAGCTGGGTGTGTCAGGAAAAATGTGATACTTTGTCATCATGATGAAGTGCATTTATGCATGAATGCCTCAAGTGTGTCATCCTGCAAACACAACTCAAAGAAGACAAGAAAACCACAAATAAATTAATGAACTAAGCACTTTAAACTTGAAACCAACCAAGGAGATGGAGCCATCGTGTGTGCTTTCAAGGTAGACAGAGTGATGAATAGCATCAGCTTCATCTAGGTCCGTGAGACAAATTATGTAGCAGGTCTTTGTGGAGCACGTGCAGCCAATTATAGTAACCTAACTTTTTAAGAATTTCCTAGTCATCGATGATGTTGCCAATTTATAGTCCTAGCGGACTGTTGCAGGTTAGTTTCACGTCATAACCCTTTGGACGATGCTACTTTAGCATCGTAGCAGATGGTGCATTGCTAGTTTATAGTCATAGCAGACTGTGAAGAGGCAAACCAGTTTATAGTCTTAGTGGACTCTAGATGCTAGTTGCACATCATGATAGATGGATGTGGTAGTTTAGTGTCATACCAGATAGAGCTCTGTGGTGTCATTTTACTATCATGACTCTAGGACATTCTGTGGTGCCAGTTTCAAGTCATAGCCCTAGGATCGGCTATTGTGCTAATTTAACATCATGACTCAAGGATGAGCTATGCCAGTTTATAGTCATAGTAGACTATCTGTGCTAGTTTATATTCATAGTGGACTGTTGCTTACCTTGCTTGTGTAAGGTGTGATGCTGCATGCATGGTCATGTTGTGTGTCTGCAAGATCCTACAAAAATCAACTAGAAAGAAAACAACATCAAGTAACACCTGTCATAAACAGAGTTAAAATGTATGAATAAAAGAAAAGGAATGCAAAAAGTGATAGTTTTAGGCCGTTCCAGGCAATAAGCTAGTTTAAGGCCTTTTCAGGCCAAGTGTTTTTGTAGTTTTATGTTTTTTAAATGAAATGTGTAAACTAAGTTGATGAATGTGTAAACAAATCAAAATGCCTATTGGCTTCGACCACTCATTCAGGTGTGTTAGCCTTAGGTGTTGAGTTGGTTATCGTAGGTGTACCACCAAGAGACTCTTCTTCTAACACTTACACCATGTCTATGTCATGGGTAGTTGAAGAGGAAGCATTATCACCATGGATGATAACTTGACCACCTTCATATGGAAGGTGGATTTCTTGGTGGATGGGAGAAGAGATGGCCCTTAGTTGGGCTAGCCAAGGCCTACCTAGAATCATGTTGAAACCTAGCATCTTATCGACGACTATAAAGTTTGCAAACGTGGGGTGCTAGTCCCCTATCATGAAGTCCATGTGGATTGTGCCTTTAATGGCTACGCATGCTCCATCGAAGGAGTTTAGAGACTTGATTTCAGTCGATTGAACGTTGTGCATTAGGCCTAGTTGTTTGATGATGGAGTGTGCGACAATGTTTTCTTTCGTGCCATCATTGATGTGTACTCTGCGTACTGTGTATTTTTCGATGCTTACACTAGTGTTCAACGGTGCATGTTTGACCTCCCCTTGTTTGGGATCGATCTTGACATCATTGTTGTGGAAGGTTAGAGTCGTTGTGTTTGTGTCTTGTGGTACAGGGGATGTAATGGCTACGTGAATGGTGTCTTCAATTAGAGACATGTTTTCTATAGTAGGGATGGAGACGAGCATGTGTGCTAGTGCTTGGCGATGCTATGGTGATGTTAAGACAAGGTTGAGCAAAGTAGGCATTACATTCGTATCTTTTAAGGCATTGTGTGCATGAGATAGTATGTGT
Organism: Gnetum montanum; assembly: GCA_015680685.1. Taxonomy (NCBI): domain Eukaryota; kingdom Viridiplantae; phylum Streptophyta; class Gnetopsida; order Gnetales; family Gnetaceae; genus Gnetum; species Gnetum montanum. Next base: position 142,541 of record MNCI01033182.1, read on the forward strand.
GCGAGGTTGTCATTTATGTTTGTTGTGGTGAGAGAATCCTCTATTGTATTAGCCATAATGTAGAGCTCTTCTGGAGGGGCAATGCATAAGGGTTTTTTCTAATGGGCCTAGGGGTAGAGCTAGGGTTGGTTTGTGGTTTAGGCGTTGGTGACTTAGGTTGCCACTACTTGTATGTGGCCAAGTTGCTAGAACTTGGACTTGGTGTGGGTGTCGCTAGAGTGACTTGTGTGTTTAATGTCATGATGGATGGCTGCTAGTAGTTTAACATCATACCAAACTAGTTGTTAGATGTTGCCCTTCTGATGAAGGGTTTCTTGCTTCAGGAAGTTGTTGAAGGTATGGGATTGCTAGGTTGCATTACGTTGAGAAATCCTTTCTTTTCCATTCTTTGCAAATCATTTTGCAAAGTTTGACAAGTGTCTGTGTCATGTCCAAGAATTTTGTGGTAGTGGAAGTATGCACTTAAGTCAAAATGTTTTGGAACACATGTGTTGTATGTTGTAGTGGGATGACTTGCCAATTCATAGTGTTTATGGTTGCGTATGTAGGCATCATATGACATGTGTTTGCATTGAACCAAACCAGTGTTGAGGAGCCATTCTAGCAATTGGAAAGGTTTTCTTGGAAACTATATGTATTTGCATTGGGTGTGCTCAAGTCTAGGAGCGGCTTGTGTGGTGACGCCAAAGCTAGAGTTGGTGGCTTGGGGTGTTAAGGCCATGAGCCTGTTGGCTACATCTGTTGGCATGGTGATTGTTGTAATTGCTGTGTTTGATATTTCTTATGTATCCTACGTTGCTTTTGTTATTTGTGTTAGTTGTAGTTGTTGCATTTGTTATTGTGCATGTCATTGTTTGTGTTTTTGTGCATGTTGTTACTTTTTGTGTTGGCTCCTATAGGCCAAGTAGGATGGGTCATTGCTTGCTCTTGCTACCTCTTCGATGCCCCTTTCTTGGTCAAAGGCCTAGGTAAGAGAATTTGGGGCCTAGTAGAGTAGTTTGGACTTGATAAAGTCATTGACTACATCCTTGAATATTTTCAAGAGATGTGTCTCTGCGATCGGCTCATGCATTTCATTGGTTGTGGCACTCCATCGCTAGAGGAAGGGTAGTATGGGCTCCAGGGATCCTTGTATGACATGGAGAAGCATGTCAATTATTACTTCAAGTCTGATGTTGTATCTAAAGCATGTTACAAATTGGTGTATGAGGTCCTCGAGGGATGTGATGGAAGCTCGGTGTAGGGCACGGTACCAATCTAGAGCTTTTCCAGTGAGCGATAGGGAAAAGAGGCGGAGAATGACATGTGGCCAATAGTGAAACCTGATGGCTTCTGTGCAGAATGTGATGATATGTACATTGGGGTCACTATGACTGTTGTATTTTGTTAGATGTGGCAACGAATTGCCCATGGGTAGTGTAAGGCGGGGGATTGTAGGACAAATTGGATAATCACAATAAAAGTTCACCACCTTAGGTGTGTCTGAGGAGGTAGCCTTAAGATAGTTTATTTCCTTGATCAGAGTCTGGATGAGTTGGGAGACTTGTTCCCAACTCATAGATTCAATAGCTGGTTGTGTTGATTGGACTCACGTAGGTTGTGTGGTGAAGGGTTGGATCACCAGTTGTGGGCTTTGTGAGTTTAATATTATGGAGAACGGTTGTTGGTAATTTAACATCATACTGGATGTGTGTTGGTAGTTTAAGGTCATACTGGGCCATGGATAGTTTAACTTCATCCCAAATAGATGATGAGCAGGTGCTTGAGGCATTGGTGAAATAGGCATGACACATGTGGCACCTGTGTAAATGTTGGATTGAGGTTGGAAAGGTTGGGGCATGGCCCCAGCGTAAGCATAAGGTACTTTTGTTGCTTGGGGATGGGCCCTGTCATATGTACAAGGTGTTTTGATTATTTAGGAGTGGGACCTAGTGTGTGTAGACTATGAAGCAAATACCTTGGGCATGTGCTCCAAGTGTTGTGATTGTTATGAGGAGGCAAGGCCCCAAGGGCAATTGGGTTCTGGCAGGGTCACGAACTCATACTCGTACTCGGATGGTGATCTCGGGTAAGAGGAAGTCATCTCAGAATTGTTGTGTTGTGTGTATTGCATGTATTGGACAAGGTGATCCATGTTGATGGTAGTTAGTACTTAGACTAACTTGAAGTTAGGTATGAATTGCGGTGAATTCAGCTTTGAAATGAATGCATTTTGTGTGTTTTTGTTGAAAAAACACTGTAGCGGTACTGTACCAGTACTGTAGCAACTCTGTAGCAGCGTGAGCATTGTAGCAGCGTAAGTACTGTAGCAACTACAAAACACTGTAGCAGCGTGAGTGTGAGTATGGCAGTGTGTGTACATAGCGTGAGCATGAGTTAGAACCTAGTGTGAGCACTGTAGAAATCGTAAAACACTATAGCAGCATGAGCATGAGTATAGAAACGTGTGTACACAACGTGAGCGTGAGTTAGAACCCAGCGTGAGAACTGTAGCAACCGCAAAACACTGTAGTAGCATGAGTATTATAGTAGCATGAGTGTGAGTATGGCAGCATGTGTACAAAGCATGAGCATGAGTTAGAACCCAGCCTAAGCATTGTAGCAACTACAAAACACTATAGCAACCTGAGCGTGAGTATGGAAGTGTGTGTACACAGTGTGAGTGTGAGTTAGAACCTAGCATGAGCATTGTAGCAATTGGAAAACACTATAGCAGCGTGAGTACTATAGCAGTGTGAGTGTGAGTTAGAACCCAGCATGTATAGCATGAGTAGCTTGCAGCGTGCACAAGCTGTCAACGTGTGCAAGCTGTGAGTGTTAGTTCCAGCACATGGTTTGGGTAGCATTTGAACACGTAACTAGATTAGCATTTTGATTTAATGGAAAACAAGTTCAACCCTCCTTCTAGTGCCAATTTATTGTACTAACCTAAATCGTTGGTGTAAGGTTGGAAGGGAAAAAAACACCGAAAGATCATCGAGCAGACACAGCTGACCCTGCTTTTGCCCGAGGGCAAGGTGGAAAAGAAATTAAGGCAAAGTGCCTTGGATGGTCTACACGCAAATCAACCAAGGACTTCCCCAAGCATAAACTATGGCCTACGCTGGGGTTATCATAATTAATGTTTGAAATGTAAAAAGTGTGCACAAAATGTAAATGAAAATGTATGCAAAATTGGTATTGTAAAGAAAATGTAAATTCAATGTAAAACAGAGCAAATAATATAATGGCTAGAAAAATTGACTGTATTGTATTGCTTAGAAAAGATGTGCACCGGTCAAAGCATAGTTGCATGTGTAGATGGCAGTTTAAGCGTCAAGCCTCGAGATGATGTGATGTGTTTTAGGAGTGCTTAAATACTAGGAGTCAAGTATGCCCAAGCGGCCAAGGATTGCTAGTCTAAGTTTCCTAAGCCTTCAACCTTCAAAATTGTCAACCTAGTTTATGTGAATTGATAGGGTATTTATAGGGTTTGGCTAGGCTTGGGTGTAGAATTCATGAATGGAATCAACGACTAAGAATTAAGGGGAAAATAGACCAAGTGACACGTGTTGGATGGATAGTTGTGTGTGAGTTGGATGTGTGTGGGCAAGCTACGTTTTTGACCAAGTGTATTATATCTTACAGCATGTGTTAACATACTCAAGCTAGCTTATGCTCATGGAGGCAGATACAATTTGGAGCATAAGAGCTTGACAAGCTCACAAATGATGAAAATTTACAATGAAATGATAATGTACAACAAGAGAAATTGACTCTGGCTCACTTGAAACTTCTCAATCTCTAAATTGACTACTACAAGATGTTGATCTGGGTGGCTTTGTGGTTGTTTGAGGCATCTTTGCTTGACCAAGACTTCCAACATGAATTGATTTTATCTTGGTATGTTCTCAACATGTGTTTGGCAGGCTTTTGTCTAGGTGTGAATAGTACTCACGCTGTATGAATAGTACTCGCACTGTACTCACGCTACCAACATTACCTCAGCATGAGTGAGTTGAAAGTGATAGCTTTTACATCAAATTTTGATTTTTTGAAGCTTGTTTCTTGAGTACATCAATTTCCTGACTTTGGTTGACCTTGAGATTGATCTGCAAGTCAAAAATTGAGCTTTATGTGCCTTATTTTGAACCACTTATGATAGCTCACACTGGACTCATGCTACCAAGGTGAGTGTACTGTGACCACAACATCAGCTACAAAAACTTGTAATTTTGGACCTGAAATCTAGAATTCTGGAGGTTGGGATCCATAGTTGTCAATAGTGAACCCTGAGGATGACTTGCACCTTTAAAATCAAGTCATTTTGACTCCGTTTTGAGGCTCTAAAAGTTGCTCACACTGCACTCATGCTACCAACGTCAATGTGAGTGATGGCGTGAGTGTAAAAATGTGATCGATTTGTCTCAAAATTTGAATTCTCGAATGCTAAAACTTGGAGTGGACATCAGTGGCCCTTGAGTATGGCTTGCATCCTCAGATTTGGACCATTTTGATTTGATTTTGAAGTTGTTAGAGTTACTCATGCTGAGGGCAAGCTAGCTTGACAGCGTGAGCAAGCTGGCTTGAGCAAGCTCGGCATGAGTTCCCTACCTTAGTCAAATTTTTTGGTTGTTCTCATTTCAAATTGGTAGGCCAAAATTAGTGGTGTTTCACCATGCACACCTAACATTGGCCTTATGTACATCTATGCCATACACATGGGGCTTGGATGGCACATGCATAGAGGGATAAGGTTATAGTTATTCTCTTTAGGTAATTAGAAAACCTATGATGTGGTTGGTGTGGCCATTATTATGTATATTATGAATTTCAAATTGATGCACATGTATAATATGTAATAATATGCATGAATGTGTTTCATGTTGATGTGCAAGCATACTTTTGATGTCGATCATTGACTATGACTCACATATGCTTGCATCTCCTATCCCTCATAAATATCATGATCCTTAGCCACACATAGCAAATGTGCAGTAGTAAATATCAAATTTTTTTTTCTTATTATTATGATTTGTATGAAAGTATTGCTCACACTGTCTCACTATTCTTTCAAGCATGCTACTAGAAAGTTTTGTCCCTTTTGGTGGTTAAATATCTTAAATATTTTTACCTTCTGGAAGATCACAATCACTTCCACAAATGATCATGAGCTAGAGCTACTCACAACTTCTTGTAGTTTGCATGAAGCAAGATTCTAGAATCTCTCATGCCTTTCAATAAGCAAAATGTTTAAACATTTTTCACCTATTGAAAGGTCTCGATGAATCCAATTGAAATTGCAAGATAATTCTACTTGTAGCCTCTTGCACTCCACTTGAAGCAAGCTTCTAGAAAGTTTTATGCCTTTTGGTAGGTCAAAATTTCAAACATTTTTTATCCACTAGAAGGTTACCATGAATTTTTGTTGAAACTATGATCTAGTGCTATTCATACTCTTTCACACTATACCTAATATAGGGGTCCAGTAGGTTTCATACCTTCTAGTAGGCTAAAATTTCAACCAATTTTATCTTCTAAATGATCAACATGACTTTCAATTTAGAGTGCAGGGTAGTGCTACTCATAGCCTCTCATGCTCATCTTGAACAAGGCTTCCAAAAGGTTTCATGCCTTCTAATAGGTCAAAATTGCAAACACTCTTCATCTTTTGAATGGTTTTAATGACTTTTGGTTGAAATTGCAAGGCAATGATACTTGTAGCCTCTTGCACTCTACCTGAAGTAGGCCTCTAGTAGGTTTTGTGCCTTCTAGTAGGCCAAAATTTCAACCATTTTGTATCTATTGGATGGTTATTATGACTATTGCGTAAGATCATGAGGCAGTGCTCTAGGAAGCCTCCCACCCTCCCCCTAAACAAGCCCAATAAAACATTTTGTGTCTTTAAGTAGGCTAAGATTACAAATATTTTTCATCTTCCATATGGTCATTATGACTTCAAGTTGAAACTTCATGATAGTTTTAGGCATAGCATCATGCAATCCACTTCAAGATAGTGAAGAAATGTTTTGAACCTCCTACTAGGCCAAAATTACGAACATTTTTCATCTTCTAAATGATCATAATGACTTCTAGTTTGGAGTGTGAGATAGTGCTACTTGTAACCTCATCCACTCTATCCAAACTAGACTTCTAGAAGGTTTTTTGCCTTATGATAGGCCAAAATTTCTAACATTTGTCATCTTCTGGATGGTGGTTATGATTTAAATTATATTACGCCTTAGTAAAATAATTGAATTTTTTTCCATTGAATATAATAGGGTATGAGAAAACATAAGTTTGTTCTACAACTTAAAGGATTTAACTTAATTAATATTAAACCAATCCTTTTATAAACATATAATTTATCCATTTAAGTTGTTTCACAAACTTATCAATTAAGTTTCATGATACATAATACTATGGTTTGAGTTATAGTAAGATAAATGTTAAAACCAAAAATAACACAATGTTTAAATGAAGATCTAACATTAAATCATAAATGAAAATTACATAAAATAATTAAATTTATCCTATTATCTTATATAGCACCTAAAACATTTGGTTGCTAGGAAATTGAAAATTCTAGATAGAACAAGTTTAACTCTGAATCCTAAGGACCTCTACAAAAAATAGGATTTGAGGTGCCTTGGATAGTCTTGTCTATCACCCAAGGACTTAGAAAGTGTAAATGGAGGAAATAAAATAAAAAATACAATGTAGATCTAAAAAATAAGTGCACAAAATGGAAAAAAAAAACTATGCTCTATCTTGCACAACAAACAGACCTGTAAGCTTTATTTTGCTAAAAATAGAGGCTCAGAAAAAGTGTATAAGATGTTCCTAAGGAAGTTGGGGGTTCACATTGCTAGGGTTTTGGATTCTATTAAAAGTAATGCATTTAGATGACATACCATGATCTAGTGGCTCTTCAACTCTCAATGCTATCAAACCTTTCTCCACTTCCCACTAGATTTGCAATGTTGGTAGTATATGTGGGTAAGATATGTGCGGGTTTTGGATGCCAAGAAGAGTAATGCTAGAAGTCTCAAAGCATGGGATGCTCAGTTCTGGTACAAAACCACACATAATCTTAGAGGGTTAAAAGTGGTTACAATGGCTATGGGTCCATGCTAAAATTTTTCTCTCTAAAGCTTTATGCCTGCAATGAATTTTCAAAGCTCTTGAATGCCAAAGGAGTGGAACCTTTCTATGGTGTTGAAGCTTTGTTTTTATATGTTTTTGAACATAAATTTGGTTGCAAATTTCTGCCTAAATACTGAAAAATTACTAACATGGATAGGTATTATCAGTGTCCAAATCCAACATGGTTCCTATGTATGGTAAGTTTTGATACCCCCCATGGCATCAAAATCATTCTATTTACTAAATATAGTAAATCAGAATTTTACCCACACTGGGCCTTACAAGAACAATGTTGTACCTACAAGAACCATGATGGGGGTATAACACCCATGCTAGGGTATGACACCAATGCTAGAGTCAAAAGAGCCATGTTAGAGCTACAAGATCACTACTAAGGCTAGAGTAGTGTTGAAGTGCTAGTGCCATGTTGAGCAATGGTGGGGGGGAGGTGCAATGCTAGGGGTGTAGTAGCAATGCTGGGAGCTAGTATTTATACACACTAGTGCTGGATATAGGTGATGTTATATCGTTCCACAGGTGTCTCCAATGTAGCAAAAGTTATACCCTCCACAAAAACCATCACAATGTAAACTTTAATAGTCCAAAAGGTATTTTTAACACCCCCAAGTCCAAATATAGGCTTGATTTGAATTTTTCCACTTGGGAAGTGAGGCTATAACAACTTATGAGACAAATTTCAACCCTAAAAGATATATTATCTGAAATTACATCTCATGGATTACAATTTTCAGATTTTACAATTAAATTTAAGCCTCAAGTTTCATCCGGTGAAGCTTACAATGTGAGCTTTCTTAGTGGTGTTTCATTGGTTCCTCTTTGTTGATGTTTGGACGATTGACCCAAGAGACAACAACAATGAATACAAAACATCATTGTAGATCCATCACTAGCATGCCCTCTCCATGCTTGATTCTTTTATGTCAAACCATGTCAAAGAGTGTTTGTGATGCTGGGCTAAGGCTTTGATGAGGAAATGGCAATGAGGGATACATTTGATCATGAGGGTTAATAGTGAGGTCCAAATGTTGACATCATGGCTATGACATGGTACTAACATATTTGTCAATTGATAAAGGTTTTGTACTTCAAATTTTAATGTGTTGGTCACTCAACAATACATTTGAGGATCCAACACCTTGCTACAAGGTTTCTTTGGCCACTAGACTCCTCCTTTTACATGTTTGGAAGCCAATAGTTTGTCCTTTAGTCTTCATTAGCCTCCCCAACTTCTTGGAAATTTTCTTCCCCATTGTTTGTCTTCTTTTTATAGGGTGAAACCTTCTTTGGGTTTCTTTGCCAATGCCTATTTGATATGGTTTTTCCACTAAATGAGATGTGTTGGATCGAGGGGACTCAATGGTTTTCCCATCAAATAAGATATGTTACACTCGATGGACTTGATTTGATTTTCTTGTTGAATGAGATGTGTTACATTCAAATGGACTTGTAGGTGAAGCATGATGAAGGGATGCCACATGATCATAACGCATGTGTCAAAATAGGTTAACATTCTCATTTAGGATAATGAAGGTTATGGTCAAGCTATGAGATTGGATTCAATAAAATGCTAATAGGATGGAAATATCGTAAGCACTCTTGACATAACAAGAAAAACTCACCGAATCTTGCACATTAATCTCATGTGGTGACTTGCTACCATAGTGAGTTGCACATTCTAGATGAATCCAAGATTCATCCTTCAATCACAAATCCAAGAGAATAAGAAACAAGACAAAGAAAATATGTTGTTACAATACAATTCATAAGGTCATGTAAAATGATCACCAAACTAGGCTACCAAATGTTATAATTGATACACCCAAAAGGGATTTACATCAAAGTTTTTTAGTTCATTTGTTGTGCAAAAAGAGGTCATGTGGGCTTTCTTGTTATTGGTTGCATAGGTCATTGATGCTAATTATTAATGTGTGTAGAGATGATATGTTAGACATAATAAGGGTTTCGATAGAAATGATTGACTATATAGGCCAACTCATTCCCATCCATGTTAGCTATTCTTTGATCCTGCATATCAACCATAATCACTTTACATGGAACCTAGGTAAAAATGTGTAAATAATGCCAAAATGATATAAAATATCTTAGTAACTATGCAAACACATGCTATTTCAAAATGCAAACAAGATCAACCAAGGATATAAGAAGTAGATAAAGACAAATAAGATGGAAGAAGATCCATTAAAGGCCACATAAAGGTCAAATAATATCAAAACAAGCTAAAGAATAATGAAGTCTAAAAATGGTCAAATAAGGTTAAATTTTTCCATTTTAAGGCCTTAGTAGGCCATATTACTGGTTTAAGGGCTTGGCAAGCCATAGTTACATGGTGTTAGCTAATGGTCAAGAAGGCTTAAATCCCATCACCTAACATCAATCAAAGGCTAAAAAAGCAATAACAAAGATCATAATATAGAAACTAAGGTGAATATAGTAAGATTGAAGTAATGTAGAGGGTAAATAAGGTTAAATGATGGTAAGAAAGGTCAAAAATATAATAACAAGGTCAAAGTAGGTCAAAACACCATGAAATAAGGCCAAATCAAGCAAAGTGGAATACATGTGGTAAAACATGGTTAATACTAATCTAAAGAAGGTAAATTTTGCTAGTTTTAGGCCTTATTGGGCCATGGTGTGAGGCTATAATATTGATTGGTGAGTTTGGGTATCTATAGAGGCTATTTTGGATAAAAATGAAGGTTTTTTGGGTACCCCAACTATATCCACACTGGCCAACATGTCTAGGGTGATCCCTATCATGGATTGGTTGATCAAGTGGTTTCCTATGTTGGTTTTGAGTAGTTTTCAACTATTGATGACTTGTATGATCAGTGAAATAGACTAGGGAATAAAATAGGTCAATTTTGGCATTTATTTCAACCTCTAGGAGTCACCATTGAGGCCTAGAATTGTCATTCATGTTTGAGCAATGTTGGCTAGTGTGGCCCCAACATGGCTACTAAGAAAAATGGGTTTTATATCATCCATAGGATTGAAATTAAGGTTCTAGGATCTTCCCAAGGTAGTGTAGGGCCAGATTAGTTAAGATTAATCACTTTGGTGGTCAAAAAAGCTATAAAATATGGTTTTAAGGTTATACCACCAAAGCCATGCTAGCTTGTGTGGATGGAAGGGGATGGGGGGCTTCAACATGGATAGCTTAAATTAGGTGGTTATAGGGTTAAAACATTGTTAAATTGAAACTAACTCCAAGGTCTTGTAGTTGTAGGCTTTCTAGCTAAGTTTTAATACNCTAGCTAAGTTTGAAGATTATTTTAAGAGTGTTTTGCTAATTAAATTATGTTGGGTACTACTCCCACACTAGGGCCACACTAGCTAGCATGACTCTAGCATGGCTCAACATGGATACTCTTTCTTTTCAACTCTAGGATGATTTTAGAGGTAAGTTAACCAAGTTCTTAGTCTTCTAAGTCTACTGGAAATCATAATTAAGGTTTTAGCTTAAAATTGATCATGTCTGATGGTGGTTTGAGGTGTGGTATGGTTATAAACCCCTTTAGCCATCTTGGGTAGCATTGTTCCAACATGGGTAAAAGGGTTTGATGAGTTGTAGTATTCAAAAAAAGGTAAAATGATTGTTAGATCATGCCTATGAGGTTCTGGGCTTTATTGAACTAGGTTTTTATCTTTTGGGAGTGTTGAAGTACTACTAAAAGTAGTAAGGAAACTTACTCATGCTAGAGCCATGCTACCCAGCATGGCTAAGGGCTCCCTTAGAATGGATACCTTAAGATATTAAGTTTTGGCAAGTTTTGATAGTGAATCAACCATGCATGTGAGCTACTAGGGTTGTAGATGTCAATAACAAGGTTTTTGCACCAAAATTGACCATTTTGAAGGTCATTTACTATTTTTTACAATTATCCCCTCCTACGCCATGCTGGCTAGTGTGGCTCTAGCATGGGTGAAAGGGGAATGATGTAGTGTTGCTATATTTATCCCTATTTTGGGGCATCTAATGATTCTTGGAGGATCTAGTAGGGTTCTAAGGTCACAATGATAGGTTTCAAGGATATTTCAGGCTATGGATGGGATTTTATGGGTCACCCCCAAAGTATCCACATTATAACCACACTAGCCAACATGGGTGGAGGGATCCCCAATGTGCTCATGCCTTAGACCTAAATTTTGACTTAGATTTTGATAACTGTTGACTACCAGAGACTAGGGAGAGATGTTAAGGCTATGGGCGTAAGTTTGAAGGTTTTTTTAAGGTATTAGTAGGTTTTTGTGGGTTACCCTTAGGGCATCCACACTAGACCCACATTGGTTAGCATAGGTGAATGATTTTGTAGTGTGGAAAGGTAGAAAGCATTCAACTTGACTTGTTTTTTATTAGTTTTTGATTTGCAGAGGCTATTGGAAAGTGTTGAGAAAAAAACTTGTTAACTAGGACGCTGGTTTTAGGATTTTAAGGTTATACCCCACTCATCCATGTTGGGGCCACACTAGCTAGTGTTGATGGTATACCCCTTACCATTGCTCCACCAAATAGCAAGGTTTTAACACTATTTTTGGGATTTGACAAGGTTTCAGAGGTGCCAAAGTCTTGTACTTGGGTTTTGTACTTAGTGTGATCATTTTGAACTCAATTGGAGGCTAGATTAATGTTTGGAACTTCCATCGCCCTTGAAGAAACACTGAATAGTGTGGTTCCAACATAGTTGTGAAAAAATATTAATTTTGGATGATTTATAAGGCTAATTGACCAAGTTTGTGGGGCCTTGGCATTGCTTGTACCTATGGCTATTGTCCAAGCTTGAAATTACTAACCCTAGAGGTTATTGTAACATTTTTTTTGCTCCTTATTCTTAGAGCTACACTAGCAAGAATTGTTCTAGCATAGGTGTGAAGAAATACTCATTTATGAAAAATTTAGAAGGTCAATTAACTAGGTTTTTGGGCCCCCATGATTGCAAATGTTGATGGCTAAGGTTTAGCATCAAAATTGATAATTTTGAATGCCTTTTGGTATTTTTTATAGTCATCCACCACTAAGCCATGTTGGCTAGCATGGCTCTAGCATGGAGGGAGGATAATAGGGTTTTACCATTTTTAGCTTATTTTCTAACTTATGATGGCTTTTGGAGGCTCTAAAAGGGTCTTAAGGTCATAGGGATATAATTTAAGGTTATTTTAGTGTGTTAATTAGCTTTTATGGATTCTTACAAGGGAACCCATATTAGCCAACATGGGTGGAGAGTTCCCTAGTGTGGGGATGGTGTTAGACACTAACTTTATCTTATTTTTAATTGATTTTTGGCTATTAAGTACTTGAGGGAGGTGTTAAGGTCATGATTTATGGTTTCAGAGGTTAATTTTAGTGTTTTGTAATTACACCACATTCAATCACGTTGGGGCCACATTGGTTAATGTGGATGAGGTGCCCCCTATCATGGCTCCACTAAAATCCATGGTTATTAACCCTTTTAATTGGATTTGACAAGGTTTTGAAATTTTCAAAGGCTTCTAGTATGGTTTCAAGTTTAGTTGGTTCATTTTGGGGTAAAACTATGGCTTAGTTGATGTTTGTAGATGTTATATCCCCTTGAGTAATACTAGCTAATGTGGGTGGATCCTTGTCCAATGTTGTTGCCCAAAGTGGTAAGGTGGTGAAGGATCCTAGCCTCTCTTGGAACTTGGTTTTTACTAGTGTTAACACATGACTACTAAATTTGGCATGGTGTGTCTAGGTTTCATTCTATTGGGCATGGGATACTAGGACCCATGCTGAATCCATGTTGCCCAACATGGTTGAGGGGATTTAAAGTTGTAGAATGTTGTTATGGGCTTCAAGAGGGTTAAACGCTAGTGTAGATAGGGCTTTAAGCCTTAAAACCCCAATACCTGGGAGGTGATTAGTGAAGCCCACCCAAATTCAAATATTTATTTGGTTCTAAAACTCCCATCATCTCACTATTGCTAGAACATTTCCCCACTAGAACTATCAATGCACCATGAGTTACAGTGCATGGATTTGTAAATGGAAATTTCATGCATGTTACATGGTTTCATGTTGTGATTAAGGCTATGTTTGCTAATGTACATAGTTATAATGTAATAGAGAAGTAAAATTGACTAGGTGGAAAGGTTGTAAACTAAATCATATATAGCCATGGTGGACCATGCAATTAGCCAATTTTAAGCCTTAGTGGACCATGGTCCATACCTACCTAGCAAGTATGGAATAGCATTGAAAGGATGTATAGGATTAAAAAAACCATGAACCATGGTATAAGGTTGTGAAGGTGAATAACTTTTTGTTAGAAAAATAAGGAATAATATATTTACAATCCATTTGTTATTTGACCTTCGATAAATCAAAGGGCTTCCTTTGCATGAGCATACTCTCATTATGTTGCTTGTTTGTCATGACAATTAACACATGTTTTCATTGATTACTTTTAATAACTTTAGCTTTATGATTATTATTGTTGATGTTTTTGGTTTTGGCCTTAGCTTAAGTTTCAAGAGTTTTCTCTTGGAACTCCACCTCTGAACGTCGATCAATTTTGACATAGTTAACTAATGATACTAACATATTGTCTCCATGGATCATAATTATTTCTCCCTTGTATGGTAAATGGATCTCATGATGTATAGGAGATGAAATTGCTTGAAGCTTCGTTAACCATGATCTTCCTACATTTAAGTTATAACCAAGTGTCTCTTTAATCACTAGGAAGTTGACAGATGTGGGAAACTAATTTCTAGCTATGAAATCCAAGGAAATCTTACCTTGCACTACTACTCATGATCCATTAAATGACTTGAGTGTTGAGGTTGTGGTTTCTTGGATATTCTCAGTTAAGCCTAACTTCTCAAAAATAGAATGTGGTATCACATTTATGGTTGTCCCATCATCCACACGAACATGGTAAACTTTGTATCTTCCAACACATATAGTAATAAGGAGAGGAGTAGACAATAGTTCTTTGTTTCAAAAGTTAATTTTCACTTTACTATCATGAAAGTTAAGCATGGGTTTGTGCTTGTTTTCCGTAAGTGAAGATTTCTCAATGATAAAGTGAATCAACTCTCTATTGGTAGGCATGTCTTTCCTCAAAAGGATAGAGGCTAACACCTAAGCCAGTGTAGCACTATGAGCCAAAGAAGTCATGACTAGGTCATATAAGCTTGGTAACATGTTCATTTGCTTAAGGGACTATTTGGCTTATTTCATTATTGCAAGAAAAATCTTTCCCTTGGTTTTTAATGTTTTAGCCTTAGTGGTTCTAACTTCCTCCACTCTTCCTAGAGTTTTGTGGCTTATGTTTCTATCCACATGTCTTGGGCTTCCTATCCATGGATACAATAGATCTTGGTGTAGCTTGTTTTAAAGTATTTTCTTGTTATCCACCTTCAATAGACTTTGTTATTGGATTGATGAAATATTGTCTTCACCATCATGATGATGGTTTCTTTCTAACCTCTAAGTTATGAACCACTCTAGCTGGGCTTTGGCCATGGGTTGTTGTGGTTTTACTTGTTCAAGGTTGAGGGACCCAGATAACAAATGGTCCCTAGGCTATGGAGGATTAGCAACTTGTGGTTTTAGTTGTGACATTGATGTCACTAAAGGTGGGACACATATAATGAATGGCTTCTTAGGGGATGGAGGAGGTAGTACCTATATGATGAAGGGTGCTCTAGGTTTTTTGTTTTGAGGTTTCAATGGTACTTTGATGATGAATGGTTTCCTAGGAGGATTAGACCATTTGGTTTCTATGAATGAGGCTATGGTGTAAGAGTTATTATTGGTCCTTGGAGAGTTGGGCTCATTCAACACCAACTCTTCATAGTCGAACAATCTTCTGTAGGTCATCCTTTAATGATAGGTAGAAATCAGTGTCATGACCAACCATTTGATGATAATGATAGTACTTATTGAGTCTAAAGTCCTTTGGTAGCTTGGGATCACCTTAGGTTGCTATCATTTGCAATCTATATATGTCACAAAGATGATCATGCCTCTTATGAGCCTCTTCAAATATTTTCTTATGTTCTATACAATCATCTTTAAGAAACTATTCTAGAATCTCAAACGGCTTCATAGGCAACCTAGTATACTTAGACTTATCCTTTTGCCCATATTTAAGAAACTATTCTAGAATCTCAAAGGGCTTCATTGGAAACCTAGTATACTTAGACTTATCCTTTTTTCCAAAGTTTGGTCTTGGTTGATTTGGAATGTAGGAAGTGGATGGTTGGGATAAGTTGGAAGATGTGTTGCATGATGATGATCCCTACCTTTCTCCTTATTTCAAATCCTTTGTCACTATATCCATAATTGTATGTTCTTACTTGGTTTTATCCCTATTACTTCTCATATGTTGGTTCTTATAGGGTAGATTGTTACTTGTTTTAGCTACCTCCTCGATGTTCTTAGTTTGTAAGAATGCTTGGCTTAGCAACTAGACTCTAGGTAGTAAAGCTTTGATTTGATGAAGTCATTTACTTCTCCCTTGTAGATGTCCAAGAGGTGAGTTTCCGAAATAGGCTTTGGAATTTTATTAAGTGTTGAGTTTCACCTATGAATGAACCTTTTAACTGGTTCAAGTGGCCCCTACCTCACCTTCATCAATTGATCAAATGTGGCATTTAGCTTCAAAATGTATTTGAAGTTGTTGAAAAATTGGTTAATCAAGTACTCAAGGAAAGAGATGGAACCTATAGGAAAGGTTTGGTACCAATGTAGAGCCTTACCTTTGAGAGACATATGAAAATTTCTTAATAATTTATGTGGCCAAGCTCGCAAAAAGAGGTACTTAAATCAAAAGGTAACTATATGTGCTATATGTGCATTGGGATCCCATTCACCATTGTAGTTGGTGAAGTTTGGAATAGGCAAGCTTGTGGGTGAGGTTATTTGAGGCATGGTATGGCTTATAGGATCATCTTGGTAGAAGTATAGAATCTTGACCATCTTAGTTGTACTAGCATTAAGTTTTTGTAGCTCTTTGGTAAGGTCTTCAATCATTTGGAAGGCTTGATCCAAGCCTTGGGGCATCCTTGTGAGCTGTAGTACTTGTATTCATGATTGAGGAGGAAGTTGTGAAGCTTGAAGTTGCACAATTGATGTTGTCATAGATGGAAGAGGTTGTGTGGCCACCATTGTAGGTGAATTAAACAAGAAAAAAGATGTTTAAGTTAGAACTTATTATTTGAAGGGGATGAAAGAAGTATAAGAGGCTTATGTTACTCAGGGTCCCAATTAGGGTCTTGCCAGTATGATGAAGGGACATGGTGAGGTAGACATCACCATGGTTGGTTGAAAGAAGTTAGGTTTTGTGGCAAAGGACATCAATGACAATAAGGAGGTGGATTAAGACATGATTTGTATCTAGTGTGTGACGATGATGGATGTAAACTCAAACATGGTAGAATGAACAAGAGAGGAATTAGGCTAAGGGACTTGTTCCATCAATGAGGTAAGAGACATGAAGTTGAGTGTAGTTGTCTAGGGACTCAAAGATTGGAAAATACTTTCAATGAAGGTGTCCAGCTCTTTCTTGGCCCCAAACTCATCTTCCTCTTCTTGATGATCCTCTAAGCTAATTCCCTCACTAACTCATCAACCTCTATGAGTTGTATGAGCATTTGTGTATAAAAATTGGTAAGGGGAATTTGGTAATAATGAGATGGAATGCATTCTTTTCCATCCTAGTGTATTATTTCAAATTATTTCTTAATGTCATATTTAGGCCATTGTATCAAGAGATTGACATGTATCTTGGCATAGAGAAATTTCTAGACCTCCTCATTAATGATCACAAAATCTAGGTTTTTGTCTATTTGCCTAAGTAGTTGTATTCATTCTATTACTACATGGTATTTTAGGTCATAGACATGAACTTCATCATGGTTGGTTGCCATATTTATCAGGTTAAAGGGTAGGATAGTTGATTGTTTAAAAGACATTATTAAAAGATGTTGTTTTGACCTCTTACTATTTTTAGTAAAATGTTATGCAAGTTGGGTTTTGCAATAGTGTAGTTGGCTATAATGGAAAAAATGGTTAACATGACTATGAAAATGCANGTGGATGTGAAATTTTCTTTTTCAATGGCAACATTGGTGTTTAGAGAAGGACCAACACTAGATTTACTAAAAAATTCCATAGCAAGGGGGTTTGCATGGTTTGAGGGTATGATGCTCATGCTAGGGAGTATGACATCAGTTCTAGGAGGATATGACATCCATGTTGGAAAATATGACACTCATGTTGAAGGGGTATGACATCCACACTAGGGGTATGAAACCCATGCTAACATTAGAAAAATCTAGCAACTTCTATGAATTTTCTACAAAAAACTAAACATCCAAACTAGGGATATCACACCCACACAAGCTTTAGAAAAATCCAGAAACTACTATGAATTTTGTACCAAAACCCAAACACCCACACTGGGTTTTGGTGTTATTGGGATGGGTGGCAACATTGGTTTTTGTGGAAAAAAGAATTATTATAAATTTTTTTTAAAAAATGGTTTGATGTAAATTAAAGGTTTTATACTTGCAAGAAATTTTCTTTTAATGGCCAATAGGATTGGACACAGAAATTTGGAAAAGGCCCTCCTTCTAGCACTAGAAAACTATTATACCAAAGAAATTCGATTGCTAGAAAATTAAAAATTCTAGGAGGAATAACTTTAACCCTAGATCCCAAGGGCTTCTATAAAAAATAGGATTTGAGGTACCCTAGACAATGTGGCTGATCACCCAAGGACTTAGAGAGTGTAAAAAAGGATAACAAAATAAAAAATGCATTGCAAATTTGAAAAATAAATGCATAGAATGGGAAAAACAACTTTGCTCTAGCTTGAGCAACAAACAAAACTATAAACTTATTTTGGTAAAAATAAAGGGGGTTCAAAAAATGTGTACAAGATGTACCTAAGGAAGCTAGGGGTTCAGTTTGTTGGAGGTTTGGGTTCTGTTGAAACTAATGGTTTTGGATGCCATAGTTAGCTCCATAATCTAAAGGCTCCACAACTCCCAATTCTATTAAACACTGCTACACTCCTCACCAAATCTACAATGTTGGTGGTATATTGGGTAAGATGTGTGGGGGTTTTGGATGCCAAGAAGAGCCACACTAGGAGTCTCAAAGCTAAAGGTGCTCAGTGTTGGTGCAAAACCACACACAATCTTAGGTGGTTAAAAGTGGTTACAATGGCTATGGTCCCACAGTAGAATTTCACTTTCTAAATCTTTGTACCTATAATGAATTTTCAAAAGTTTTAAATGCCAAAGGAGTGAAACCTTTATATGGTGTTGGAGCTTGGTTTTTATAGAGCTTTGATAATAAATTTGGGTGCAAATTTTTGCCTAATTGCTGACAAATTGCTAACACATACAGGTGTTTTAGGTGTCCAAATCTAGCATGGTTTCTATGTATGGTAAGTTTTGATACCTCTTATGACATAAAAACCATTCCATTTATTAAAAATAGTAAATGGGAATTTTACCAATGCAACATTGGGCCTGCAAGAATCATGCTATGGGTCTAACATCCATAGTAGGGTATGACACCCATGCTAGAGCCATAGGAGCCATGCTGGAGATGTAGGACAAGTACAAAGGCTGGAGAAATGCTGAAGTGTGGTGTCATGCTAAGAAATGCTAGGAGGAAGGTGCAATACTAGGGGTATAGTAGTAACACTACGGGGTAGTAGTTATGCTCCCCAACACTGGGTATAGGTGATGTTATATAGCCCCCTCCAATAGGTGTTTCCAGCATAGCAAAAGTTATACCCTTGGAAAAAACCATCAAAATGCCAATTTTGGCAATCCAAAAGGCATTTTTAATGAGCCCAAGACCAAATATAGGCATGATATGACTTTTTCCACTAGGGAAGTGATCCTATAACAACCTATGAGGCATTTTTGGCCCCAAAAGCTAAAGTATATGAAATTACATCTCTTGGATTATAAGTTTTGCATTTTCCAATGAAATTTCAGCCTTGGGTTTCATGGGGTAAGGGTTACAATGTCAAAAGGTTACAACATGAGCTTTCTTAGTGGTTTTTCATCTTCTTTTCAACTTGATCATGTTAATCAATTTAATTTCTAGTTCTCTACCCCATGTATAAAATACATACAAGAAAAATTTAGTACTCCTCCAATAGATAACCACAACTCTTAAGCCTCTTAAAATAGATCATAGATAAGATGAGGCTAAAGGTACAATAATAAAATTATTTGCATATGATTTATCAAACATAAAATCTTTTATGATTCCTAATGTCATACTTATGTTTCCAAGTTATCACTTAACTATCATCTATTGACTATTCATAAGTTTTCAAATTAAATAATAAGTTTACACTAGAAGTGATGGTATCCTAAGAGATTATTGTATCTTGAGTTTTAATTTTTAGTCTTTGCTATTATACATTTGGAATTATTTTTTCATATCAATAATTACCTTAATTTCTAGTTCTAATAGCACCTACTCTATTTATATGAAATACATGCAGGAAAAAATTTAGTACTCTTCCAATAGATAACCATAACTCTTAAGCCTCTTACAATATATCTCAAATAAGATGAGGCTAAAGTTGCATCCATAACATTAGTTGGATATGACTTAGCAAACATAAAAACTTTTATGGCTCCTCCTTTGGTTTCCAAGTTATACCTAATTATCACTTAATGAAAATTCATAAGTTTTATAATTAAATAGTAAATTTACATTAGAAGTGTTGGTATCATAAGAGATTATTCTACCTTCGATGTTAACTTTTAGTCTTGGCTATTATACCTTTAGAGGATTTTTTCATATTAGTAATTACCATAGGAGATTCTAAGATAGTGCTACTCATAGCCTCTTATATTCCATGTCCAAAAGGCTTACAAAACATATCATGCCTTCCAGTGGATGAAAATTTCAAGCATTTTTAACCTTCTAGAAGGTGTGAATGTCTTCTAGTTGGAATTACATGACACTGCTACTCACATCAGCTTACACTTTCTATATTCTGCGATAATTATACATGTAGTCCCTCAAAACTTTAGATGTAAAGTGGAATTCACAATTTTATTTATGACTTGTAGTCTTTATGTGACAAGCATAAGGTCGCATTGTGCAGTATGAGGTAAAAAAATACCCACAACAAATACTTTATTGTCTCATTTTTAGCATTTCTTTAGTTTCAAGGAAGAAATAGAGCATGATAAGGGAGGGAAGAGCATTGCTTAAGAAATCACATTGTCATTCAAGGCCAATTTTTCTAAATAGACTTCATTAATAATGTGAAAGCTTTACAGATGCACTTTGCAGAATGAGTTGTATGTTGTGTAAAACTTCCAGAATAGGAATTGCTAATAAGATACATTGCTTTCTCTCATTGTAGACATCTTATATTGAATAAGTGTTAAATATGCTATCTCAAATATATATATGTTGGATATGTAGTGTGTAAAATCTTTGAATAATGCAAGGAAGATGATAGCATGTAGGTTTCTAGGAAACAAAGTGGCAATAAGAGATACAAAAATCACCAAGAGGGAATTTTTCAAAATATGAAATTCAATTGTCCTATTTCTTTGACAATTAATTAACTTGGATATATAAAGAAAGAGTGGAAAAATTTTATTGAGGGAAAATAGAAGAATAAGATCTTTCCCTGAATTTTTCTATGGAACTAAAAACCAATAAAAATGGAGAAAGGAGACTTACTCAAAAGCAAATCATTACATAAGCCAAATATTATAAGTTATTTATAACTATTTTGTATTTATCCATTAATTCTTTATAATATGAATGTTCAAAATTTAGAATAATATGATCATTATTTGAATATATTCTTTTTATCAGTTATCATTACAAGTATGGACAAAATGTCACTACAAGGTTATCACATAGGGAAGGTAGAAAAGGAAATAAGATAGGAAGAAAGACTAGTTGTCAATTTCATTTCATAGTTTGTTATATTCAAGGAGAAAAACATGTTGCATGTATTATATATAAGGAAATAAATCATGCTGACACATCAATAGGTTACTATCATGGCTTACTAGGTTTCATGACAAATAAAAGAAATTCATAATTCATACATATTTCTGTTGAGGTGCATTAGAAGATAGTGTGTTTATGGAAGGAAGGATTATCAATAAATATTATCTATGAGAGGTATATCAAAGATCTTTTTAAGGGAGGATAGGAGTTTAGGCTATCAGGAAAGTGTTGGTTACCATTTTGGACCATACCACAAAGGTTGGGGGCGTCATGGTTTTGTGACCTTTTGGGATCACAAGATCGAATGTCTTCTTCAAATAGGATTTAGGTTCTTGATGGTCTCTAGCAACACTAAGGTCCATATACCTCCAAATAAAATAAATAGTAATGAAACATACTAGACGTGAGTATGTGTTTTCTATTGAAAATGTTGAAATGGTTGGGCTATGTATAAAACTATAATCAGCTATCATAAAAGAGATTTAGCTAACTTTCTCAAATATTGTGAATTGTTGGGGATTCCTGTTTTATTCCATCATGTAGTCTATACAGTCTGTATGGTACATTACTTGTAATAAGTAAAATTTTCAAAAAAATTTAAGCAAAATTCTGTCGATCTTCTTCTAATTTTTCACAAAGAGAAAGTTCCACAAGAAAACTAGAAATAGAGAAATATTTAATGGACTTACAAAGAGAAAGAAAAGAAAGAATATTTGTATGAAATTTCAAATATTTAAGCAAGTTAAATCGACATGAGAAAACACTTCACAATAAAGCTATTTCAATTCAATAACTACGAATTGTCTAAATCTTCTGATCCCAAAATGCAATTTCATAAAGAAAATTTTATTATACTACCAAAAATTATTACCTAAATAACAAATTATTTGTCTCTATTTTGGCTAGTTAATAGTTTTCAAAGATTGCATTCAACAGAATCTTCAAAAGCTTGAGAATTTCTTGATTAAAATATCAAGGTAATAGGCTTTAAAACAATGAAACTATTTCAATCATCTCAAAATACCAAAGATTTTTCTAAATCCTCTATGCTCAAAATAGGAAATTTTGTTAAGACATTACAATTAAATTGCTCTTGAGGCTTTTCAACAACATAAGCTCTTCTATGGAAAATCTTAATAGGAGTTTAATGTTGCATAAAAAAAGAGTTATAAAAGCAATCTAGGAAAAATCCTAAAATCAAATGCCAAGTACTATACTATCTAACCATTAGCTTAGAAAATTAAACAAAATGTAAAGAAATGAACTCAGAAGATTGAAGCAAAGCAACCAAATTGATGTCTTAGCAAGCTATCTTATAAGTAGCCTTCAATTGTCTTTTTTCCAAAATTTGATTTTTTAAATTCTACCTTTGAAGGTCCTTTTATAGTAACCTTACTGTAGTTACAATAATCATGATAGGTTAAGGGTATTATAAATATCTAGGGGTATTAATTCATAACCATCATAGAGGTTAGAACTTTCAAAAGAAGTTATTAGAAACTTAAGCTATGGTTGTCAAGTGTTTTTCTGGTAATAAATACTATGGAGATTATCATGGGAGGTTACAAAAATTAGAAAAATATATGTCATAATTGGCAAGTATCCTCTTGCTAATTACAACTCCACAAATATCATGGAAAAGAAGTTGTAGCCTCCATAGGAGGTTATAACTTCTCATGTAGAGTGTCAATGCTATTGAAAATAAAGTTATGTTTTCCAAATATCCATTAAATCTCTTCCTTATAACCTTTAGATAAAATATCATTTGAAGTGAAATTATTATACCCCTTAGTATCAATGATGTTATTCCAAAATTAGCTTCCTCTCATAATCACTGTTTTAATTTTAATTCATTTACAATTTTTTCTGGTGTTAAAAACTAATTGGAATCATAATATGATTGAGAAAATCTAGGAGCATGACATTGGCACTTCAATCACAGATTGAATCCAATGACTTCACTAAAATCCAAAGCCATGTACACTACCCTATGCTTATTGTACTCACCAATAGAATTATGAAAGATATCTTGATAGAGTGGGGTTTCATGAGCACTGTGTGGTAACCTATATGTCTTGCATTCCTTCTTTCTTGGTAGTTGCTCCTAGATCTTTGTGTGATGGAGTCTCATGGTCATGTTTCTGGTCACCATGGCCATCTGTGATGGTGTTGCTTAGGGTTAGGATGGCTATCATTTCTACCTCTACTCCTTCCATGTGCCATATGTTTTCCATGTACTTAATATGTAGAGGTAAGGGTTTCTATAGATTGCTACATTGTGCCTTGATAGTTTTGAAATTACTAGAAATACTAGTGTGCTTGTCTCATGCTAGTTATGGTGCTTGTTTTGTAACTTCATTAGTTCAGATGTAGTTGCCATTGTAAGTGGAATTGGTGAGGGTATTCTATGTGTAATAATCCTTTGGCCTATCGACAATGTCCATGGCTAACTACCATGTTTCTGGCTATGGATTTGGCTACATTTGCCACATTACCTTCTAGAAAAAATAATGGTTGGATCCTAAAAGCTTGTATCATTGGAGACCATTTGCTGTCAATAATTCAAACTAGTACCAAGCACCATGACATGGCCACTATTTTTAACAACTTTAAGCATTTTGACAAATGTCATCATTTAAACTTTAAAATTATTATCTTACTATTATATTTATTTTTTAAATAAAATTTTGACTTTTTAAACTTTTTATTAATTTCTGGTTAGAATATTATATGCCTTGCTTGAACACATCACTCATGTATATCTCTTAATCTCCTCTAACATTGCTTTGGAATATTATTCTTAATATCTTTTCCTTGTAGTTCATGTTGGGCTAACTTCATATATGTATTTTATGAAATTGAAGTATCATAACATTATTATTTTAAAATCCTTCTAAGAATCATCACTATTCCAAAATCATGATGGAAATGTAACAACATTTCTTTCCCCCTCAATTCTTTTTATTTATCAACTAAATTAATACCAAAACAAAACTTTATTGAGCATTTTTACAAAAATAAAAATATTTTTCAAGGAAAAGTTCCATCAAACTTAAGGTTTGATGAAATAAAAACCTCATTCTTAGTAAAACTTAGGAAACTATACAAGCAAAATTTTATACAAGCTATTTTGTGGCTCGAAAAAGAATAGTTAAAGTAACTCTCTTGGGAATTCTCATATCATGAATCCTTTCATATGTAATCCTAGTTGTAATGAATGCTTTTATTTCCTCTTCTTACCAAGTTGAAGTTTAAAATTAATCTTCACCTTTGTTTTCAACAATTATCTTTGTTTCCTTTGCATCCAATTCCTTGACTACTAATTTTTGAGGTTCTTCCCAACCAGTTGCTTCAGTGTCTTGAGACATAAAAGCCTATCCTTAAGAATCATCTTTACTAGAATCTCCTTGATATTCAACTTGGGTAGTGTATTCATGGAAGCTACCCCAAATATTGGAATGTATAGAAAGTCCACCAATGAGATATTTGAAGTCATCTGAAATCAAAAGTAAGAAAGGGCTTTCACTGCATGCTCCATAGGCAGTTTCCTTACAATAGGCTCTCAATAAATGCTTAGGACAACATCCTGTAACATATGGGATTAAAGGTCTTCTTGTTGCCATCTCTCCAAGAACCATTTTCTATCTTACACATAAACACTTTCCTTGCTTTTTACCTAAACCTAAATTGAGAAATGATGCATTTCTAAGCAATTCTCATCTCTTTATATAGTGTAAGATAAATTTACGTTTCCCAATAATTCTACTAATCAACATTTCCACTTCGCCAAATCTAATTTAACTTCCATCATCATAAAGTTGGTTAATTTAAATTCCACTATTTGGTTGTTGAAATTAATTCACCACTAGGTATTTATCTAATCATCACTCCCACTTACACTTATCACGAGTAATGATTACTTAAAATAATCTAAATTTAATTGTTTAAATTAACACTTTGATGTAAGCACATTTTTTAAAAAATCTAATGCTCTAACGTATACATGTTTTATAACATTATATATAGACTTACTTAAACATACATATAAGATATATATATTATGGTTATATATTATATATGATATATGTTACTACTAAACATATACATATATTAAATTTGATATATAAATGTTTACT
Organism: Gnetum montanum; assembly: GCA_015680685.1. Lineage (NCBI taxonomy): Eukaryota > Viridiplantae > Streptophyta > Gnetopsida > Gnetales > Gnetaceae > Gnetum > Gnetum montanum. The sequence continues at coordinate 167,825 of MNCI01033182.1, forward strand.
ACTTACTACTATGTATACTAAATCTTATTATAGTTACCTATATATAACACTATACTATATACATCTATTAATTTATATATATAGATTTCAGTTGTATGTAATTTTCTAAAATAATGTTTTATGTGTAAACCATTATATAGAAATTGTAATTCTATTCCATCTAGTGTTGATAACTAATAAATATCTTCTGTAACTATTTGTTGATTTGAAATGGACCAATCCATACTATCAAAAATTTATTTGGCTTCCTCATATTCCATAACAATACAAGATCACCAATTTTGAAAGTCCTTTTCAAAGTCTTTCTATGAAACCAACCTTTAACTTTATAAGCATTCTTTAATAAATTATCTTTAGCTCTATCCATTTTGGCTTCTCTTTTTATGAGTAAATTCATGAAAATTCTATCTTTATTGGTTTTTTGATTGCAATTTTGCACAAAATCTGAGGTGAAACTATAATCTTGTTCATAATTCTAGTGAGTAAACCATAGACTAAGTGATAAGCTAACATTCCAATACCCATTTTAAATCTAATACAGTTAGTCCATAATGTAGATTGTAAATAATCAATCAAATTTCTTGGATTTCCATCCATTGACTTCGTAATGTAGAAAATAAGATTTTTATTTGTAGATTTAGCTAAGTCATTCCCTTGAGGATAATAATTTGAAAAGAAAAAAAGAAAATATGCATTTTTATGCCCATGTTATAAATTTACATTGAAAAGTTGGTCCATTGTTGGATACCAACACTTATGGTAGACCAAAACAACTTAGGATCTAATATTCCAAGACCTTAATCACATCTAATGGTAAACGTTTTCTTAGAGCTTTTTCTTTAGACCATTTGATAAAGAAATTGATAGCTGTGAGAATGAACTTATGTCCTACTCTCAAAGGAGTAATTATACCTATAAAATATAAGACCAATTGCTAAAATGGTCTATCCATAATTATTGGTTTTAAAGACACTCTAGCCTTTTTTGTTTCTAGTTCATGAACTTGTCATTTTTAACATCTTTGAATTTTCAAACCAATATCTTGATACATACTAGGCCAATAAAAATCATAGCAAAGTATATGTTGCATAGTGAACTTAGAATATTCATAGAAAAAATTAAAATGATCATGGAATTATTCTAAGATAGGACCAATTTGATCATTATGAACACATTCCAAGAAAACTTCTCTAAAATCATTTTTGTAGAGGATTCTTGATGAATTGTAAATTGGTTGCATTGAATGGGCACTATCGACTAGGCCCTATTGACTAAGCCCCGTTGATGCATGATTTGTGCTTTAATGTGGCCTCGTCGACATAATATCTATTTTTGCCTCTAAATATGCACTCACCCATTGTGTTTATGGCATATCTTATCATAGTTATAGTGAAATGCTTGCAATTTTGTCATTTGAAAGTTAAGAGTGTATTGATCTTTATTTGAGCACTATTGTACCTAAGCACAGTAATGTGTGTGCCAATAAAGATGAGCTTTTTTATAAACCTTGTAGCACTTTGTAATAGATTAATTATTTATTTATGAATTTAATGTTTTATACATTTTTCATTAATGCTTTAAGTAATTAAATAGTTGATTAGGCTAAATTAAGTTTAATTAAGATACGTTAAATACTGATTAATTAAGAACATAAGTATGACCACTTTTAGGATACTCTTGATGCATGGTAATCCTAGTAATGCTTCATGTTTAGTAACCTAGTAGTGTTAAATGTATTCAAGATGTATACAACAAGTGGGAATCAATGCTTATGATAGGATTAGTTAGGTGTAGCTAGTTAGATTAAATTAGAAATTTAATTATTTTATTTTTATTAATTATTTTTATCCTCAATAGACTTAAAACAAAAAACATAAAAAATAATCAAAATCATATGCCTTAGTTTCACTTAACCATACCTTTGCATTACACAAGTATAACTAGAAAGACAACGATTGCAGTAGTTAGTTTCACTTCCTAGAGACTAGTGTGTTTAGAGGCTATAAGTCCATAGAATTCAATTAGATTATGCATGAATGCTTAGTGATTTGTATGGTTGGGTGTAGGGTCTATTCACCACTCATCATTAGCGTTTCTTGCTAGGGACTTGTAGTTTGATACATTAACTATCTAGGACTTAGTGAATATTATTTAGAATCATTGGATCAAATCCTAAGGTCATAATCATTTGAAAATAATTATTAATTAAATACATAATAATTAATCAAAATTATACTACAAGCACATTGAGAAATTAATTCTAATAAAAATGTCTTCTTCTTCTCATATGCATCATGATTCTAAGTTAACAGTACCACAAGAATGCAAAATGGTGTACACTCATCCTAATGAGTTTGTACCAAATTTTACTTACCTCATCCATTAGGATGAAAAAATGTAGTGCTAAGACATGTAGGGGAATGTTATATTCCACTTGATTAATCTATTCCTAAGATGCTACTCCGAACCCTTACAAGGTTGGACATCAAGGAGCTTCATGTAGAGTACGTTGTGAAAGATCATGACTTCTAAGACTACCATCCCACTCAAACATAATGTAAATGAGATTAGCAACAAGTGTCGCAAAGACATGAAGGGAAAATGGTTCACTAATCCCTTATTTCTACTAGATCAAAAGGATAATGAGGAATCTCTTTTTGAGGATTCTCAACATGCAAACTCTCCACCTCTTGGAATTCGGCCGAAAGTGAGAGCATACACTAATTCATGAAATTTTTTTTTCAGAAAACCCATCCTTAGGAAAAATAAGGTACAGAACTCTTGTTCTTCGTCCAGAAAGCATGAAAATTTGGGTTTTTAAATCTTGTTCTTCATCCAGAAGTCATGAAATTTTTTACTCAAAGAGCTTTTTACTTGTAAACTAATAAGATTCTATCGGCCAATTTATAGATATATATTATAAATATATAACTAAGCTAGTGATCGTCAATCATCTTCTACTGTAGTGATGATTTAAACATAACAGATAGAAATATTATAAGATTATGGAATGCTTTATTGAATGATCATAAATAAACATGTTGTAATACAGCAAAAATGATCAATGTACAAACTTGCGTAATTGAAAATGTATAGTTACAAATGATCTGACATTCAAAATGGTAAAAATTAGTTGACAGAAAAGAATGAGATCATTCTTCATTTGATTTAATGCGTTGCTCTTCATCCAATCTACTTTGAAGGTGCGAAGCCTTAAATATCTTGATATATCTTTCTTTGAAGATCAGAGGGAACTCTATAAACATCATTGGTGAAAGAGGAGTCAATGTATCTACAAGGGATGCCTCACCCTTAGACCCCTCATGATCTAAGATAAGGTTTGTCAAGGCACCGCACCAAAACTATCCAATCTTGGTTTCCTACATATTTGTGATCATTAGATAAGTATAAAGAGGACTAAGAATGGAAACAATAGGAGAAAGTCACAGTGCTGGCCTGGTACTGCCAAATTAGAATAGATTTTCTAACACTTAAGTGCCACTCAAGGGCACATTAGATTGTTCCATGGTCCTTGAACCATAGGGAGGAACCAGAAGAAGCTTTGCCCTACCCTAGGACCTCTCTCCCATTTTAGCTCTCTTTTAAGCATGTTTGTCTTTAAATCACACATAATAAAGCTTGATTATAATGATGTCAAACACAGTAAATTTTTTAAAAAAATATTGTGAGTTTGATAGTTGTCTCTTTTTATAACTGTGATGATAAGCCAATGCAATAGTAGAGAAATAAATACAAAGGGGATTGAGTATGGGCAAAATGATCCGAGTTTGAATATAGGGCAAAACTAAATGTGGAGAAAAAATAAATCAAGCAAAGAGAAAAACAAATGTGGGTAAAGGTTGTCACCAGAGCAGCAACATAGAAAACACATAAGCATTGGGGCTAGACAAATCAATGCTAGTTTCCTTCTTAAAGCGCGACAGTACTTGTATTAATAAAGCAACTACAAAACAAAACAACGTCGGTGGGCTGGACAAATCTACTGAATTTGCGTTGTGAGTAGGGGTTAAGTTACCAAAGCAAGAGTGAGAAAGGGAAAAAAACAAAGAAAGCAAGGAGAAACAAATCAGTGTAACAAAAAATGGAAATGTACCGCATCAAAATTTATGCCATGGTTAGCAATCAACCTCCTTGGAAGACATTAAATCAAATGATAATGTACGGAATTAATTGCCTACTGAAAATGTCAAATGCCGTTGTGTTCGTTTACACTTCTCACACTTGTTTGTGTCTCCAAGAAATTTCCAAGCAATTTACACTGTTCACGCTCGTTTGTTTCTCCAAAGAATTTTCTGGAAATTTACAGGGCTCATACTTCTTCTCTTTCCTTTACTTTTATGTCTTGTTGGATATGTAATAATCTAGAGGCATTGTAGCAAAGAAAAATTGCCAAAATGTATAAGAGTGAGGAGAATGGAGAGCAGGGTTCATGCACATGTAGTATTCTGCAGTAGTTGCAGAGAAAGAAGCAGTTGCCATCGTATGATTCAACGCAGAGGGAAAATTTTGTCTCGCATAATCTATGACTTGATTGGCTGCTTTTCTCACTGCTTGATCTATTCCAGGCCAAAACGGTTGTCACGTCAATGCACTAAAACGCACCCACGTTGTTTCAGTTGCTGATGAGCATATTCAGTGGCCTTTCATGGAACCTTGGGACATTATTGTAAAGTATTTATGCAAAGTAAACTTTCTGATGCTAGGACACACAAATTCCACAACTTGAATGCTCATTAGAAAAAAAAAATTGATGGAAGTTGCATTCTCAGGCTTAAAAAGTCATAATCCTGATCACTCATCTTTACTTCTCGTATATTCATCAAAACTTCTCTAAATCTTTGTTGTTGCAAATCATCAACCCTTTGTCGATACACAGCATCCAAGGTTACAAATTCTTCACATGCATATGAGATGATGAAAAATCATATTTTCATTGACATATTGCTAACATCATACCTAAATTTTTTTAAAAAATTTGAAAAAACCCTTCCTCACAAAGTTTGCAGATAAATGACGATGAAGTATTTTCGTACATAACATGGAAGAGATACACAATGCCTACTTAAACTATGCATCTTAAAGATGTTATATTTTCTATTCCATTCTGAATTACGAACATTATTGCCACTTGCCACTGACCGGGTCTACTTTTGCACAGGGAGAGATTTTTATCTGGAGTAATACTTTCTTTCTCTGTCATTGCTTCACGAAACATTTGACTGTACGTAGATAAGTTACTTGAATGAGCCTTAGCAATATACGCAGGTGATGATCTTGCATCGTCAAAAACCTTGCTAGCTTCCTGCAGCATTTCCGATCTTCCAGATACAAACTATGGAGATAACAAAGAGAGATATTATCATTTGCCTTGCTATATAACAATTCAAGATTAGAGATGAACCCCCAAAGGGTAAGAAAAACAATAATACTTGCCTGTTCAACCCCTACAGATTCTTGTATACCGATACCACCATTATTTCTCCATAAAATACCAAGTCCTCTTCTTGTACTTTGATTTGTTTCAACCAACCTCCAAGTATTGGGACTCATTTATCAAATTCCTTTCTACTGGGCTTTTAGCATCAAAAATAGGATTATGATGCTGAGATATTGTATTCAACTCCTTACTAAATATCGCAAATGTCAACAACCTCAAAAAAGCTGATTAATAATTCATTAAAAGAATTTTTTTATTACCTTGAAAGTGTTTTCCTCTTCAGTAAAGTTTCAGTTTTAGGTATTTCATAGATATTTTTGTCAATGTGAGTGAAATTTGACATTCCGCTAATTGATGGATGATCCTTCACCTGCGACAATACAATGCCAAAATGACCAAACTTAGAAATCCTAGTGAAATTTTTAAAAGTTTCACTTGCATCATTTGATACAAAGTATTGCTACAGGAACTGCGTTGATGCACAAAATTAAGTCATAAATCACAGGCCTCACGACATTATCCCAAAGTGTTTATGCACAGTAAACTTTCTGGTCAATTTCTTCGTCACGTGAATGCACGCAACGACCAAAATTCTTATGCTCATGCTGCACCACTGGCGACTCTCGGTCAAACGTAGGTTTGAATCCGGAAAACTGCACTCCATCGTGAATGCCGCGCCTTCTTAATGCAAGATTTTGCGCACTTGGCAAGAAAGGAAGCAAAAATGGCCGCAACCATGGTGGCATCGGCTCTGGCAGTTGTCATGTTTTCATTTTCGTTCTGTTTCGTGCGGGCACAAGGGCAGAAGCTAGGGTTTCAGTGCAGCGTAGCGATGAAGGGAAAATCGTGCTGATCTGTGGTGATGTTGCAGATCCAGAAATACGATCACGTGCTGAGCATAGCCAAGATCGCAGGGTTGTTCGTGCTTACCACAAATCGAGGTGCCGTCGTGTATAAATAGAGCTGCTTGCATTGTTTCAGGATCATAGACCAGCCCACTGTTTTGCTGAAGTGGAATCCTAAATGGACGTAGGTGTTGACATCCATCGGGCGATGTCGGAGACAGAAAGAGTAATAAGAATATAAGAGTAGTAGCGAATGTGCGTATGAATGGATGAAGAAGGAATAAATATAGTATTATTATTTGTAGGCGAAGGTAGCATCACTGTGCTCTGTGCAGTGCACAGGCCTTGGCCGATTTGATATAAGGCATCGTTTGGCCTGGCTTGCGAGAAACGGTCGATTTGATATACGGCATCGTCTGGCCTGGCTTGCGAGAAATGGTATTTGAAGTTGTAACCAAAGCTCTGATGTTGTTGTACGTACATTCAATTCTTTTATCTCCTTCCAGCAAATAAGTTGCAAGTTTCAGTCATCTGCTTCATGATCGTTGAGAGCCTCATCGATTTTCGCTTTGTAAGTATCGCGTTCTCTATCTCTGTCAGCACTGCTTTCAATTCTTGATATGGTTTTCCTAATCATTTTCTGTACAGTCAATTCCCCCACAACATGCGCAATGTTGCAAGTGCCCTCTTCTTTCTCAGCGATGGCATTGGCAACTTCCTTGGCAGTTTCTTGGCTAGCCCATCAAAGCAAAGGCATGGTTCGTAAATAGAGAAGTATGCAACAGAGGTAACCTTTCATAACACCTCAAAGTTATGCACGGCATTACCAAAATGGCCTGTTGGGAAGCGTTATGCATAGCGTTACCGAAATGGCTTATCTGGAATTTTAGTTACACGTCAGTGTTGTGCACAAAGTTGTGTTACCGAAATGGCTTGTCTAGAATTTTAGTTACACATCAGTGTTGTGCACAAAGTTGCATTACCAAAATGGGCCGTGTGAAAGTCAACCTTGGTCAACATTACACACACAAAATTAGTGTTACCGAATTATGACTGGTAATGGCCTATTGGCCAAAAAATATAGTGGTGAGACATGTAGGGGAATGTTATATTGCCACTTGATTAATCTATTCCTAAGATGCTACTCCAAACCCTTACAAGGTTGGACATCAAGGAGCTTCATGGAGAGTACGTTGTGAAAGATCATGACTTCTAAGACTACCATGCCACTCAAACACAATGTAAATGAGATCAGCAACAAGAAAAGTGTCACAAAGACATGAGGAAAATGGTTCACTAATCCCTTATTTCTACTAGATCAAAAGGATAATGAGGAATCTCTTCTTGAGGATTCTCAACATGCAAACTCTCCACCTCTTGACTCTAATGAAGGGAAGCTGACTCCAAATCTTAAATTAGTGATCAACAATTCAAGTTCTGGTAATAGTAAGCCTCATAGTTGTGGGACTTCTAAGAAAGGGAGTCAAAGTGAAAACTTAGAAAAGCATAATGATGATCACTCTAAGGATCATGGCTGTGATAAATGAAGGAGAAGTTGTAGACACCATGGTGCTGGTAGTCCTCCTCCGTTTTCATCCTCTTAATCTGGTTCATCTTTCTCCTCCAAATCTGAGCAATGATAATCATAGAGATCACCATGAATGAAGGTATGGTAGAGGACATCATAGGCATCATCAAGATTAGGACGATGAAACTCTAATAGCAACTCAAAGCATGATGAACATCGCAGAGGTAGTCAAGATCCCAACCAAGCATATAAAAGATAGTAGAATCAAGAGGCTAGACATGAACAATATCCGCATATTTGAGGGGTGATATAACTCAAATCCTCAAACATGTTTACAAGACTTTCATGATGCCTATGCCTTACAAAATATTGAAAATGATTGGTAAAAGCTAAAGCTATTCCATAGAACACTCATCAAGGAAGTGGAAAGCTAGTAGCTATCTCTAAAACCAAAATTAATTCGTTGATGGAGTACAATGCTAGAACTGTTTAATGAAAAATATCAAACATACTCTAAAGTATCTAGTTTGAGAAAACAAATCGAAGGCTAGTGAAAAGAAACACATGAACTCTTGGACATAGCCATGGACATTATTCTATTTTTCGTAGATGTCTTAGCCATGTTGATTCTCAACAAGAGCAACTTCGCAATATCATAGATGGCTCTAATTAGAAACAAGGAAAAATATTGGGTTCTACACACAAGGGATATTGTTAGAACTAAGACTCCATTAGATTCAAAGACTGATTGAGTAGGTTGCAAAACAAGAAGGTGAGCTGAGAAAATGACAAAGTGCTTAGGAGTATAATTAAGACCCTTCCATCAAAAAAGGAAGGCCTAATTCTATCACAATGACGAGGAAGCATCAGTTAATGAGCTGATGCAACAGAAAACCTTGCAATTCAAAAATATGTATCTAAAATTTTGGCTAAGATTGTTAAAATGTGGAAATATTTGGATGAAATATTTCAAGCTACTCTAAAAATTATAGAAGAATCTAAAGAACAAGATAATGATCATGATCACATGAGAAGGAAAGAAGCTGAACATGCCTACCAAAGGGGTAACAACAAGGCTACAGTAGTAGAAGAGGTTATAGAGTTAAAATAAAATGATGATGGTGGGTGTGACATCTACCAATATGAACATTCCAAGAGATGTTTCCCTATTATGTCACACTTAAAGGAATCTAGGGTGTATGTTGTAAATCCTAGACTAGCATGAAGACAAGCACCCAAAAGGTTGGCTTATCCTCAAGGAGAAGAGAGGCAATTCCACCAATAATAACATGCTTATTATCCAAGTGAAGCTCCACCATAATCATATGAGAAATATCAGTAGTGGCAACATCCATAGTCATGGGGGATGCCACCACCAAGGTAGCAATACCGTTACAGGAAACCAAATCTATATGGGTACTATGCTTAGTAACCAATGTCTTCACTTGAATCTTCTAGTCACACTTTTTAGCATTACTAATACCCTCTAGAGTATTATAGAACTCATCCTACATCTACTAGAGGGAAAACCCCTTATCCCTATCATCCTCCTCATCCTTTAGCACATGATCCTCCATCCTCAACCTAATTACAACTTACTCCATCCTTGCAAGGTTAGCTTCTAGCCTAGTCACAATAATGTAATGTTACCAAGGCCATTAACTTATAGCTAGCTCCTTAGTTGAGTCGTTCAGAACCAAGATCTTGTAAGAGACCATTATTTTGAACTAATAGCCCTACTAAACCATCATCTACTTATGTGGTTGGTTGTCCTATATCTCCTTCATCCTCTACATTCATTCCTTTTGAGAGCCCTTTAAACAAAATGCCTTCCAAGATCTACACAATTATGTTAACCCATGTTGTATCTAATTACATCAAGGATGGTAACCTTCCTAGGAAAAAGCTAATCTTGGAAGTCCTCTCATCTCTTTGAAGATTACTACGAATAAGCCATGCAAGGCTCTTCTTGACTTAAGTCCTAGAGTTGATCTTATTTCTCATGAAATATATAATGCCTAGAACTTACCTCCTCTCAAGAAGTGCAACATCTGCTTAGAATTGGTAGATTAGTCCATCACTATTCCTTTAGGACTAGTGGAGAACATTATGACCACTATCTATGGGTGGTATTATCGTACCAATTTCCAGTAATCAAAGTTGAGAACTACAAAGGGAATTTCTTGATCATTATGAAAAGGGCTTGGTTAAGTACTGTTGATGTAAAAATGGACATTAGAGATCTTTTCCTTAAAAGTTCCAAGAAAAATGCATTCAAAAAGATCAAGAAGAAACAAGTTCTATGGATCACATACAATGATACAAGGTGCAACTACATGCAGAAACTCTAGTATATGAAAAGAGCATCTATTTCTATGTCTAGCTAGTGTGAAAATGAGGTAGATATTCAAAGGTTCCTATATGCAATAGCCACAAAATAGTATGGCACCCAATAACTAATAATTGATCTTAAAAGTAGCACACTTTGCATGGAATCTACTAAGAGCTTGACATGTGCCTATGTTGAAGACATGAATGAACTGGAGCAAGTTCATCAAAAACTCTCTAATGATGCAAATGTTGATACCAATTGGAGAGAGCTAGAAATCCTTAAAAGTTTTTAAAAAAATCCCTTAGAGTTGAAAACTTTACCTACTGTCATGAAGTATGCATTCTTGAAAACTGGCAAGCTAGTAGTTATCAATGCCAATCTTTCTTTTGAATATAAATAGATGCTATTAAGGGTGGTCAAAAAATGACCAACAACGTTAAGTTGGTCATATCTTGAACTCATATGGATTGATCCTAGGATATGTTAGCATTGTATCTACATTAATCTAACCATGAAGCTAAACAGGTAGTTGTAGCAATGATTGAATTCCAAATTTTAGTAGATCATCAAAGAGGAAATTAAACAAATCCTCAAGGTAAGGTTTATCTATCCCATTGAAGATAGTGAGTGAGTTAGCCTACTTATGATTCTACCAAAGAAAGGTGACAAGTGTTAGGTTTGCATCAAATTCTAGCTATTGAATATGGCAATATTCAAAGATCTCTTTTTATTGCCATTTGTGAATTAAGTGTTGAATACTATATCTACGCATTGCTATTACAGCTTTATGAATGGTTATAGTGGCTATAACCAAATCTAGATCACACTAGAGGATTAGGCCAAAACAACATTCACAAGTCCTTAAGGAACTTTTGCATATCAAAATAAGCCTTTCAATCTATGCAATGCTCCTGTAACATTTTAATACTTTGTTTTGAGCATTTTTTGACAACAGATTAGTAACAAAATGGAAGTCTTCATGGATGGTGTCTCCACCTATGGTACTACATTTGAGCAAGCCTTGCACCACCTTGAGTAAGTGCTTAAATGGTGTGTGAAGATAAATATTTAGCTCAATAAGTAGAAGAGCCATATGATGGTCTAGGAGGACATTGTACTGGCACATAGAATTTCTTAGGAAGGGATCATAGTGGACCTTGAAAATACAAGGGTCATCCAAGGAATAACTATCCAACCAAATTATAGTGTCTTTATTAGGCCAAATTCTTGATGAAAATTAATGGATACCTTTAGAAGATGTGTGTCAATGGCCTAGTTCATTAGTCTATACCTAATGCTATGTAACTACACATTCTCTAGGATGCTCATGTAGGTCCTTGTGGGGTCACTATGGTAGTAGACACATGATCATTAAAATCCTAATGGTAGGGTATTATAGGCCAATCATCATCAAGGATCCCCACTAATTTATTCACTCTTGTGAATGCTATCAAAGATGATGGGATGATCACTTGAATGGAAGCATCTTAATAGTGAATTCAACCATTGGAACCCTACAACATCTAGGGCATCAACTTCATCATTTCCATGATGCCTGAAATACCGCAAAATTCGAAGGCATGCTTGCTTCACCAAGTATTTTCAATTAGTGTAGCGTTACGGTAGGTCTTTAGGAGATGGATACTCTAATGTTTAGACTATCCAGTTTGGCAAAGTTTCTAACCTCAGTGTCAATAGGCTAAACGGATTCTCTAGCCTACCCACTTAAGTAGTTCATTCAGCTGACAACACACTTAGGAGCAGTGCGTGGAATTGTTGGTGGTGGTTAGGATGCACAAAACTCTTCAGCAAGTTTTCTAAGTCAAGGAGTTTTTCTATGCTACGCCACACTATGTAGTGTAGCAAACTTCAGAAGATGTTTATAGAAGCACAATGCTATGCTATGCTATGCTACACAGCACAACACAGCATAGCAAAAGCTAGATGGTAAGTCCCCTCGCCTGCCTTCAAGTCCTTTAGCAATGTATCCTTCTGTCAAAAAGCAGCGAACATGGAAAAAGCAGGTCATGTTTACTGCTACGCTACGCTAAGCTACATTGCATAGCAAGGCATAGAAATTCTATGAAAGTGAAAAAAGAAATCTCAAAGGGAGGGATCAACAAGTTCACAAGCTTCGCAGTGCAAAAGGTAAAGTTTGCAAATTGGCAACATTTTTGCGACTAAGGACAGTTGCTACGCTATGATGTGCTATGTAGCGTAGCAAAAATGCAACAAAAAGTCAGCATGCTTCGAAGATTTAGAATGCATGCAGCAGGACACAACATAGATTTTTTACTTCAACCTGGTGGCTACGCTATGTTGCGTAGTGTAGTACAACGTAACAAGATGCTACGCTACAAAACATAGAAAAGTGTGGCAAGTAGTTATGCCTACATCAATGCACTTCACCTAATTGCACCATTGCTTTGATAGCGCAATTGCAACATGACAAGCTTGTAATTATGGCATGGAAGACTTGCCCAATGGTTATGCAGGCATGTGCAGCATAGACAGGTCAGCATAAGCCCAAGGCACATGGTGTACAAAATGCATCTTTCGTGTGCCCTTGATCCTATAAATACCCCAATGAGCAATGCTCAAGGGGTCCCTACTCTTGTTTCTTGGAAATTTTGGTCAACTAACAATTTTGTTGGATGACAAGCAAAAAAAGTGAGCACTGTAACCTTGAGCATTATAAGCTTTCTGTTTGACATTGCAGACAGTTAGCACTCATAGTGGGCATTCTATTCTGCTCTTTTCTACCACCTTGGTAGCACTTTGCATTATTAACAACTGAGTTCGCATTCAAGCACACAACCATCTTGCTCTACACATCTTGGTTACTCTCAGGATCTCTTCACTTCTCAGCATCATGCAACTGATTGTATCTATCTTGACAGAGCAAAGTCATAGCTTCGAAGAGGTGCATTTTTCTAACTGCATTTTACTTTGTCTCCTGCTTATTATTGCATTTTTCATTGTTTACTGTCTCTTTTACATTTGAGCATTACTTCACACTATCAGTTTCATTTTTCAAATTATTTGGTTGCAAAAGGTTATATTAACACTTACTAGGTCCCTGTCTGATCGACCAGATCATTTAGGGTGCACCATTTCCGTCCCATCCAACACTGCCCACTAGCAGAAATGGGGTTAAGAATATCAATGGTCGACCATGCCTCGGTGTTTTTTAGTTACCAACATTTTCAGTCACTACAGTTTTCTGTCACTAGAAGGAGGGCTTTTTGGTGCCTTTCCTACATTTCATGGTAGTCCTATAAGCCTTCTACACCCTAATATGCATTAGCATAAACTTGACACCCATCTGTGGTTGTTTACACATCGTGCAGTGTAGATTGGTCACCTCAACGGTTCCTCGGGAATCCTACAAGACATAAAGCCTCTGATTGCTAGTGGACTTGCCTATTTTATGGTAGTCTTGCATGCGTTCTATACCCTATCGCATACTAGCATGAACACGATACCATTTTACGGTTGTTTATGCATTGTGTGGTATAGATCGGTTGCTTCGATGGTTCCTTAGGAGCCTAGCAAAGACATAAAGCATTTTTGATTGCTTGCCAACTTCTTTGATCTTCTCGTGTGCAAAATTTTTTAGCTTTACAATTTCGCTACTTTTTTCCATTTGCAAAACTGCCTAGCTTAGTAACAATGACTTCTGCAACTACTGCTGCTAACACCTTCAACGTTGAGGTTCCCATTGCAGTTCAAGGTACCATTGGTGCCGAACAACCACTGAATCCAATGCTAGAAACATGTCAATCCCTTCGGATCCAAAATTGGGGACCTGAGGGCTTGACCCAACAACATGAGTGCTATAACTTCCTCTATGCAAAGGTTCAGGCAAACCTGCCTTTGGATGTACACGAATTTGAAGGCAAATGTAGCTTCTAGTTCGCTTACTGTGATGGGAAGGAGTTTGTTCCCACTCCCGACATTTCCATACCTTTGACATAGGAAAATCAAAGGCTTCTAGACCAGCTAATCTAGTTGGCTAGGCTTAGGGAGCAACAGGACACAACATCTAACTAGGATGATGATTTTCAGGATGGACAGGAGAAACTCATTCCCAATTTGACGAGGGAGGTCAAATCAACCTCGTTCCTGTTCCTCCTACCTACTCATTTTGGTCCAATCCATTGTCTATCACCGCTGCCTTTGTCATCACGCCTACACTCCCACAACCTACAACAACAACTGCAATGGGTAGCCATGTCACCTTCTCAACGTATCAATGCCCTTATTCCCTTATTTTATTTATAGCAACTATACCTCTGTAAACCATTCATCAGCCCATTCCTATAGCACATCACACACCAATCACAGCTACCCTACCACATGTTCATACTATACCTAATTTACAATCATATGCAACTTCTATTTCCATTCCTACATTCATGTCTGTTCCACCCACCACAGTGGGCCTAGGCCCGTCCACATGGTGGACACCATTCACTTCTTCGCCTATTCCACAATGATCACAGATGTCTCATTATGTTTTCCCTTAGACCTACCAAACCTTGCAAATGGTACAACCCAACACAGGGATATGGTCTATTCCACTAGCGACACAAGTGATCTATCCAGTAGCTCAAACCATGGTTTTTGCTCCAAAAGCATCACCTGCTGGGTGGTGGACAGCTCAAGCAGCATCATTTGTGGGGCTACCCTAATGGTACCGACAATGGGTCACATCGCCACCCCTGCCATTCCATAGATGGGAGCTACCTCAGGAGTTCCCCAACCGTCCACACCATCGCAGGGTTTGGATCAAGTGTTCCAGCTTATTCAAACATTACTGAGGAAATAAAATGCCTCAAAACTATTGGGTCTGAAACGATACAAGTCATGGACTTTTACCAGGACGACCCCATCAACCCCACAATCCCTACTCTTACATTACCCCCAGGGATGTCCCTTGTCCACTTTACAAAGTACAATGGGGAGGGAGATCCCAATGCACATCTTGTTACCTTTAGGTTTGAATCCCTTCTGTTGCAACAATGGCCACACACGATTATTCGTGTATTTTCTATGTCCCTAGCTAGGAAAGCCTTGGATTGGTACTACGTGTTGCCATGCTCATCCATTTCAACTCTAGAGGAGCTTTTGATCCAGTTTGTGACACGCTTCAAGTATAACATGAAGGTAGAAACCACGCTAGACTAGTTGATGAGCATGAAGTAGGATCCTCTAGAACCAGTCCAGAAATTCATCCAGCGTTGGAGTGGAACCCTTAATGAAATCTTCGAGTCCATCATGGAGGCCCACTTGCTAGCTATCTTTAAGGGTGCAGTGAATGACTTTATCAAGTCTAAACTGTAGTACCTCGCCCCTCGCACTCTTAGTCAAGCCTTTGCTTAGACTAAGAGTATACAGGAGGTGGCCAAGGTAAGAAAAGACCCAGCCTACATCGCCTACAAAAACACCTTCACAAAGAAGGACAAGGGTAAGGCCTCAACAACCATAGTATCCATTATGGTGACTAAGGCCAAGCCCAAACCTAGTAACAATGGTAACAAGAATAATAGAAAACTAGTCGTACTTGCAGCTAACCCCATGCCTAAACAGGGCAATGTGCCACAACCTCCAGTACCTGCACCTGAGACATCTGCACAACCCAAACCAAATGTTGAGCATAAAAATCACTCAAAGTACAACCCGCTGCCTCTTAAGCCTTCAGAATTTCTAAAGTAGCTATTGGCAATGGGGCACATCCAACACAAGTAGATGTTGGAAGAAGGAATTAGGAGACATCAACACTACTATGAGCTCCTTAGGAACCCTTCTTTGGCCCTACCCAATGAGCCCCTAGTTCCTAAGGGTTTCAGGCTAGACAGGTTTTGTGACTATCACCAACAGTGTTTTCACAACACAGATTACTGTTTGGCATTGTAGGATGACATCTAGAGATTGATCAATCATGGAAAACTGGTATTGAATGAAAGTAACCTAGTACGCCCTGAGAACCAATGTATGCATGTCTACATAGACCCCCTTAACACCAACTATGCCGGTTACTTCATCAATGCCATCGATGTTGATAGTGATCCTAGGCCACCCCAGCAGCCATTCGTGGTCCATGTACCTCAGCGTAGTGCACCAGTACCACCAGGGACTGTCCGAAGCTCGTAGCAGTCGTTCATTCTGAGAGTCCCTCCATGGGCATCCACCCCCATGCCACCTATTAGCAAAACCATGCTACTCCACCCTCTAACATTGTTATCTCTATTTATCATCAGGGGCCCAACTCCTTTAACAGCTCCCACCTCGCATAATATAGCTGAACAATCTTCTTGTCCTCAAAAATGGAAAGTGCGTTTTGCAGGTGAGATGTCGAGAGGAAGTACCGCCCCTGGTATTTCCAAGACTACATCTTTACCCCCTTCATCTACGCCCTCATCACCTAAGAGGGACATTGCTATAACCACATAGTCCACGCCGCCCTGCCAAAAAGGGTTTGAACTTAGATCCGAAGTCACCCCTCCTCTAGAAATTCATCTTTTGGGACAAATAGAAAAGGAGGAAAGTGTTAAAAAGGGAGGTGGCCAAGACCTCTTGGATGCCCTCACTGAGGTCAAGAAAGCTCTAAACAAAAAAAACACTACACTGAGTTTGTACAACCTAATCATGACGTCTATGCCCCACCGTGAGGCTCTGATCTACATGTTGACAATGATTCTAGTCAACGAAGACATGCCAACGGAAGAAGACACAATCCACTTGATCTTGCTTCTCTCTATGCCTATAGAGCCAGAACCAGCTCAACTAACTTTCAATGATTAATCCATTAGGAAAGATCTCAAAAGGGGTCAGGTGACTATTGCACCTCTATTCATCATAATTTGGGTTGGCCAACACCGGATTCGAAGGGTACACGTTGATGATGGGGCTACCACGAATGTCATCCCCTTTCCTATTGTGGACAAGTTGGGCTTGGTTGACCGGATTAAACCCATAGCAATGTCATGCCTAAGGTCATTCAATGGGGTGCGGGTCATGGTGAAAGACATAGTCTACATAAACTTTGTGGAAGGAGAGCAGTTCCCCACAAACAAAATGCTCATCGTGGTCAAGGAAATGCCTGGGTTTAACCTAATCTTGGAGAGATCATGGTTAGCACAACTTAGGGTTGTCACTTCGCCCATTCACCAAGAAATTCACCTACCATACGTAGGCAGGGAGGTGATGATCTGTGATGACAAAGTAGTAGTGCAAGAGATCAATAACATAGACATGGAGTAAGGCTCAGAGGTCGTAAGCTTTGAGAATGAAGTGCTTGCTTATGCACACATTAACCATCTAGCGGGATTCTTAGCTTAGCAAGCCGGTTACCAAAGAAAAAGCACATGGGCTGAGTTACCCTTCCAAGCATGGGACAATGACATGAACAAGGGCCTTGGAAAAACACTTTGGCCTTATGTTCCGCTCAACCCACAATGGGTCAAGAGGTAGCTATGCATAGTGTAGCAACCCCACTACTTCCTTCCTAGTTGCCATCCCTTGTACATTCACTGCATTTTGCTTTGTTAACATACCATCCTTTTGGCATGCCTACGTAGTGGCCTGAAATGGCCTAAAACTATGCTACGTAAAGGCCTAAAATGGCCTAAAAGTATGCTACGTAGAGGCCCGAAATGGCCTAAAACTAGCAGAGGCCTAAAATGGCCCAAAAACTAGCAGAGGCTCGAAACGGCCTAAAACTAGCAGAGGCCCGAAATGGCCTAAAACTAGCTATGGTCTGAAAAGACCTTAAACTAGCAAACCCAGTGCGATTGTAACTTTCACAGTCTAAAAAGACCTTAAACTAGCGGTTTCGATCTGTTATACATTCGCACTCTACAATAACGCTAAACTAGTAGTTTCACGTTTTCACATCGGTAGTTTTGCATTTCTTAGTAGTTCCATGTTTTCACATCGACAGTTTTACATTTCCTATTTTAGCTGCTCTGCATCTCCATACCATAGTGGTCTACCATGACTTTAAACTGGCAAAATTTTAATCTTTACATCATACTTCACTAGTTACATCTTGTCATTACTTTGGAAGTTTTCGTTATACACGATTACTACCAACAAGTGCCTTTTAACTAGGCTTTCATCTCATTTTGATAGGTTAAGAAAAAGATGGAAATCCATTGTGATCTCTCCACATCTTTATCTTTAGCAGGTCCACATGGAAAGCTCGCAAGACAATTGAACCCCGACCTGATCGATTGGGGATCGACCACAACTAGCAACATAGCATCCTTAGAAACATTCCTAGACTGGCCCGAGCATCTATTATGAACTCTAGATTTAGAGGCTGGGGATGTAACCAAGGACCCTCTCATTGAGATGCCTATGATCACATCCAAGGGGGATGTAGAAACATTAAAACTTAGTTCTCTCCTAGACGCGCAGACGCATGAAAACATAGCCAAGATTTTGCAAGACAACATCAAAGTCTTCACATGGTCATATAGTGACATGCCAGGTTTAGATCCAAGGCTGATATAGCACAAGATCGTCCTAGACCTGTGCATATGGCTAGTTAGGAAAAAATCTTGTAAGGTCAAACCAGAAATTGCACTAGCCATAAGAGATGAAATCACCAAGATATACTAAGCTGGTTTCATCCAGACAATTGATTATTTGGAATGGGTGTCCAACATCATCATGGTTTCTAAGAAAACAAGAGGAATACAAATTTTTATAGACTTCCAGGATTTGAACAAAGAAACGATCAAAGATAATTTCCCAGTTCCAAGCATTGATTAGCTCATCAACACTACAGTTGGCCATGCTCTGTTATCCTTCATGGATGGCTTCTCCGACTACAACCAAATTCACATCAACCTAGAGCATCAGCTAACAACAACCTTCATGAACCCATGGAGGACCTTCCATTACCCCATGATGCCTTTTGGGCTCAAGAACACCGGGGCAACCTACCAATGAGCCATGACTTACATCTTCAGTGACTACATCGTAGAAATGTTAAATGACTACATGGATGATAAACAGTCAAGTCCAAGGAGGTAGCTGATCACCCACATGATCTAGGAGTAGTCCTTAATCCTAAGAAGTGTGTCTTTTGGGTAAAAATTGGATGCATGTTAGGATTCATGGTATCAAAGGTCGAAATATAGGTGGACCCTGACAAAGTCAAGGCCATCATCAACCTAGAACCTCCTACAAACCTTAAGGAGTTACGTGGGTTTTAAGGTAGGGTACAATTCATTCAAAGGTCTATAGAAAAGTTGACTGACAGGTTACACCCTGTGCAACATCTTCTAAAGAAAGGGATTAACTTCGAGTGGATAACCTAGTATCAACAAGCCTTCAATGACTTGAAGGAAGAGCTCTTGCACCTCCAAACTATGCATCTGCCATAGAGGGGTAAGCCTTTCTTCATCTACCTTGCCACGTTGGACACATCTATCGCCACTGCTATGTTAGAAACGAGACAATGGATCTGAGATACCAGTGTATTATCTAAGTCATGCAATAATAGGGCATGAGATGAGATACAATGAAGTGGAGAAAAATTTCCATGCCTTAGTGTTTACATTAAATAAGTGGAGGCACTACCTATTTCATAGTACAATTAACATCATTTGCAAAACCAACATACTCCGAGATATCACTAACAACCTATATGAAAGTAGCTGGATAGCCTGATGGAAAGCAATAACCACGAAGTTCGACCTACACTATGTAAGCTAGTCGTCGACTAAGGGTCAAGCCATAGGAACACAATGTAGGGCCTCAGCGATCGACGACAATGCAACCATAGATCCAAAATTCCCAAACGAACATGTTGGCACTATCAACATCATCCCATCACACCTGGAAGCTACTTTAGACTTTGATGGTGTGTCAACCGCATGAGGAGGTAGTGCAGTTGCCATCATTATGCTCCCCTCAGGGGAAATGCACCCGTTTGCTTATTGTTTTGTGTTCCCCTGCACCAACAATATGGTAGAGTATGAGGGGCTACTCAGAGGCCTCTCATCTGCCCAGACACTATGCATACAGCACTTGGCAATCCGTAGTGATTCACAACTAGTCGTGAATCAAATCATCGAGGTCTATGCTTGTAAAGCTACTCACCTACAACCCTCCTACGACCTAGCAAAAAGCCTGCTTAAGAAATTTACAACCATTGATGTGCAACATGTGCCACACAATGAGAACACAATGGCAGATACCTTAGCCACCCTTGCATTAAATATTCCACAACACTCATTTGCAAGTCTGTTAACTTTGATTGTCGAATGTACTTTGCCTATCACTCAGGCAGGACACGTGGCCTCTATTAGTGCCGCGGACACCCAGGAGTGGTACTCTAACATTAAAGCCTACCTACAATATGGCGAACCCCCAAGTGGACTAACATCTGCTTAGAGAGATGTGATCCATAAGTGCACTCGACAATATACGCTCATGGGAAATGACACCTTGTGCCGACGTTATTATAATGGGATATTGCTAGCATGTGTGGGTGGGGAGCAAGTGCAGAAGGTAGTTAATGAAGTACATGAGGGGCTATGTGGTGGACATATAGCACCTAGGGCTATGGTTGTGAAAATCAGATACCTAGGATACTATTGGCCCCACATGGAGCATGACTGCTTGTTAAAAGTTAAGACATGTGACACGTGCCAAAGATACGCAAATCTCATACAAGTCTCACCTACGGACCTACACCTAATGCAAATCACATGGCCTTTCCAACAATGGGGACTAGACCTCATAGATCCTATCATGCCTAAGTCCTCCATAGGGCACAACCTCATTATCACCACCAGTGAGTATTTTACTAAGTGGGTGGAAGCTATTTCTCTGAGGAAGATCACATTTCAACAAGTTTGTCACCTCATCCTGGATAACATCTTGACAAGGTTTAGGCTCCCGATAACTATTGTAACAAAAAATGGGCCACAATTTAGTAGTACAGAAATCCAAACCTTCTGCAGTAATCTAGGCATCAAGCAATCATTCTCCTCCCCATATTACCCACAGGTGAACAGACAGGTGGAGGCTACAAATAAGTCCATCATTAACTTGCTGAAGCAGATGCTTAGCAACAGCAAGAGGAGGTGGCATGAGCAAATCCTCTACGTTCTCTGGGCCTACAAAATGACATGTAGAACCGCGACAAGTAAGAATCCTTATAGCCTTATTTATGGATCTAAATTTGTGTTTCCTCTTGAGTTGTAGGTACCATCATTTCAGATGATCCTATCCGATGTTGTGAGTGAAGCCCAGAACAATGAGTCATGGATCATCAACCTTGACTCAATAGAGGAGGAGCATGCGCAAATGCTAAGCTGCATAGAGCGCTACTAGAGCAAGCAACAACAAAAGAATCATGCAGACAGGCATCAATGGCTAGTACGTAAGGGAGACCTCATCCTCAAAGCTATCCGTAAGCATGTGGACAAATTCTCAGGCAACTGGGAAGGCCCATACATGGTCACTAAAGCCTTTGGGAATGGAGCCATCAAGCTGGCGGACATGGATGATAATGAGTTCATCAACTCGGTGAATCACTTGTACCTCAAGCCATACTACTTCTGAAGCATGAACGAGACAAGTAACATCCTCTATGACATGAAACTAGAAGCAACAAGCAACATTTTCTATGACATTAAACTAGCATGGCATATCCGCTATGACATAAAACTACCATAGCTAGTCTACTATGACTATAAACTGGCATGGCATGTACAGTCTACTGGGACGTTAAACCAACACAGCAGTTTGCTTGAACTGTAAACCAGTGCATAGTCTACTAAGACCTTAAACTCAATTCACGTCACATCCCTAGCATCCATCTGCGGTGAGTACACATCGAACGAGTGTGCACAGTGCCGACGTGGGAGTGGGATGTTGCAGCTTCAAAACATAGTTCACGATGCAATGAGAAAATGATCTAGAATGTACATGACACTACCATCCTTGGCATTATGCTGACCCTCTAGAGATGTTGTATGACATCACACTAGCCCTCTGAACCTACCATCGCCACGACCCACCACCCTGACAGTAGTTCCTTGGCTAGTGCCTACTGGTAGAGTTCCAGTAGTATTGTGGCCCAACCACAATATTGTTACCCTCTAGCTCCCTACCAATGCCTTAACTCAAACAACATTTAGCTATGTGGTAGCTGATCCCATAGATAAACTGAGAATGCATGCCTTTGGCATGGATTCTTGAGCATCTGCACTCACATCAACTCCCGACACCTCCAATGCCAGCTCCACCACGCTGGTGCTGGCCTTTCTACATTGGATGCCATATACCAGCAAAGGTGTCCAAAAGCTTCAACAATGTCTACAGTAAGAAATAATTTTTCCCTTGCCTTGCATCATGGCTGTTTCACTCTCCTTCGTTCTTATAGGATGTGGCCGAAATCACGTCCTTCCATAGCAGCAAATGCTACGACATGGCGAAGTAAGTGCCTCGACTAGCTTATCTACTCTAGAGTGCAAATTCCATGATGTGCATAACATAGCTCGCTACATGGGAAGCATCTGTAGGTAGGTCAAAACCCTATGCAGATGTAACACAACAGATCCTGGGAAGGAAACACCTACCCTACAAGAGGTCAAGGGTCAATGAGAGTAAAGATGAAAATGCAAAAAACTCCCTCATGAGCACTTCGATGAGGGACTCTACTAAACCTCATCTTTACTCTTTTCTTGAACCTCCTTCATCCCTACTTCATCCTTTCCCTCTGCAAAAACCAATGTAACACTCTCAAGCGCAGCCAAGCGATGTCTTGATGATCACCAAGAAACAACATTAGCATCATGTCCTCTGTGGTGTTTTATATTCTTTGTCAATGTCTCTCGAGCCCATCCTCCATACATCGGCAAAGAGGGGCAAATGATTGTTTGCGGTGCTTAGGATGTGTAAAATGCTTCAGCAAGATTTCTGAGTCAAGGAGTTTTGTTATGGTATGCCACACTATGTAGTGTAGAAAACTTCAGAAGATGTTTACAGAAGCATAGTTCTATGTTATGCTATGCTATGTAGCATAGCACAGCGTAGAAAAAGCTGGACGGTTAGTCCCCTCACCCGACTTCAAGTCCTTCAACAATGTCTCCTTCCGTCAGAAAGTGACACACTTGGCAAAAGGTGGTCATGTTTTCTGCTACACTACCCTAATCTACATGGTGTAGTGAGGCATAGCAATTATGTGAAAGTGACAAAAGTAATTTGAAAGGGTGGAATTAGCAAGTTCGCAAGCTTTGCTGTGCAAAAGGTAAATTTTGCAGATTGGTGACATTTTTGCGACTAATGACAACTGCTACACTATGATACGCTATGTAGCGTAGCATAGCCTAGCAAAAATGCAACAAATAGTTAGTGCGCTTCGAATATTTCCAATGCATGTAGTAGGACACAATGCAAATATTTTTTCTTCAAATCGGTGGCTATGCTATGTTGCATAGTGTAACAAGATGCTACACTATGGCAAACATGCTATGCTACAAAGCATAACAAAGCGTGACAAGCAGTTATGCCTACATCAATGCAGTTCACCTAATTGCACCGTTGCTTTGACAACACAATTACAATGTGGCAGGCTTGTAATTACAGCATGGAAGACTTGCCCAATGGTCATGCAGGCACGTGCAGCATAGATAGGTCAGCATAAGCTCAGGGCACGTGATGTCCGAACTACATCTTTCATGCACCTACGGTCTGATAAATACCTAAATGAGGAATGCTCTAGGGGTCCCCGATCTGATTTTTTCCAAATTTTAGTTAGCTAACAATTTGGTTGGCTGATAACCACAAAACATTAGCACTATAACCTTGAGCATTGTAAGTTTTCTATTTGACATTGCAGAAAGTTCTCACTCTCAGTGGGCATTCTGTTATGCTCTTTTCTAACACCTTGGTAGCACTTCACATTGTTAACAACTAAGTCTACTTTCAAGTGCACAAACGTCTCGCTTTACACGTCTTGGTTACTCTCAGGATCTCTGCACTTCTCAGCATCATGCAACTGATTGTATCCATCTTGACAAAGTGAAGTCGTAGCTTCGAAGCAGTGCATTTTCTAACTGCATTTTACTTTGTCTCGTGCTTATTATTGCATTTTGCATTGTTTACTGTCTCTTTTACATTTGAGCATTACTTTGCACTATCAGTTTAATTTTTCAAATTATCTAGTTGCAAAAGGTTATATTAACATCGACTAAGTCCCTATTTGATTTACCATAATGTTTAGGGCATCCCATTTCCATCCCATCCAACATGGCCCTCCCACAGAAATGAGGTCAAGACTATCAACGGTCGACGACCCCTTAGTTTTTTCCAGCAACCAACATTTTTGGTTGCTACAATGCCTATGTCAAATGGAAAGGTGTACATAATTATCATCGATGATTACTACAAAAAATCGATAGAAGTAGTAGTTTTCATCAATTGTAGATGATCTACTACTACGTGGTTTGTAGAAAAAAATGTTATAAATAATTTTAGGGTGCCATGTGTACTAATTTCTAACAATGAAACTTATTTTACAAGCACTACCTCTCACAAGCTTATCCAACACTTGGGGGTTGAACATAAACTGGCAACATCCGACCATCGCCAAGGCAATGGTCAAGTAGAAATCACTAATAAGGAGATCATGAAGATCTTGATGAGAACTATTAGAAAATATAGGAGAGGGTAGAGCACAAAAATAAATAATTCCCTCTAAGCATACTACTCAACATAAAAACTTCCTATAGGCTACTCTCCTTATGAGCTGGTGTATGGAAAATTACCAACTCTACCTATTCGATCTAAGCTCCATATACTTCCAATAGCCTCTAGCACAAAAAAAAAAGATTAATCAACTTGAATGCACTAGATGAAAATTGATCGGTAGCCCTATCCTTGAATGAAGTGCACAAAGCACTATGTAAACAATGCCATGACCTTAGAATAAGAAAAGTAAAATTTCAACCTAGAGATAAGGTGCTCTACTAGAACCCCACACATGTACTTCAATGAAATAAGTTTCAAACATTATTGAAAGGGCCTTATATCATATATGAAACCTTTTTTTCTAGGTCCATCTTGATCTACAAACCTAAGACCTTGAACAAAAAGCAACTAGTCAACACACAACAAGTTAAAACTTTCCATGAGCCCAAGCCAGCCAATGGAAGCAATGTTGCAATGAATGAACAAATTCACTCAATCTTTTGGATCTCCTTTTAAATTAGTCATGGGGGAGATGTTCATCCATTGTAATCAGTTAAAGTGGCTCCTCAATTTTTCCAATTTTTTTTATACTTTCTTTGTTTTATACCATTTTTTGTTTTACAGTTTGTTATTTTTCCAAATTTTTGTTTAACAACATAATTCAAATGTTTTCTTTTTATTGAATTTTTTACAATTTATTTTATACTTTTTCTTATTTTGGTATGAATTTTCCTTATTTTCTAATAAAATTACTTTATTTTCAATAGGACACAGTGGTGTTGTAGCTATTTGCTAATGGTGGTTTCTAGTTAACATTTTTGATTGCTAATGTCTAGTTTCTATTTTTGAATTTTGATGATTGATAACTAAGACATAGTTTATTTTTCATGGAATAGGTAGTGATTCAATGTCATCCATCCATCCAAAAATTTTATGGTTTTTCTTGTTTTGGAAACATGAGGTTCCTTCTCATTAATTAAACCTTAACAAACTTATTATCTTGGTAGTTTCTAGTCTTGGGAAAGATTCGAAGGTTTGAAAAGGGTGTTACTTCAAGGGGATTCAAAGCTCTCTATGCCTTCTACCATCTTGCGTGCAAGTGTGTTTTTTATGGATCTCTTAACATTCCATGTCAACCAATTAAAAGAAGTCGAATAATCCTTTACATGGTGTGGTTCCCATTCAAAAATCTATAAAAAGTGATGGGAATTCAAAGCACATCCCTCAACACAATAAATGGTCTACAAGAATTGGTTATGGGACTAGAAAGACATGCTACCCATGCCTGAAGGTCTCCTCTAACTAAAGCCCTTACACTCTTCTTGCTTCTATTTTCTTCTCTAAAGGAATGATGTTTGATCTATGGGATCATTCATGTATCTCAAGGGGATGTATTGGTCTTAGAGTGGTAATGCAAAGTCACTAAACATGGTTGGGTTTTATCTAGACAAAGGATGGACTCTATCAGATCATTTAACCATGAATTACATAAGGGACTTCATGTGACCAAGATTAGGAATTCCATTCTACTCTCTTTATCATCCATTAATGATTTCATAACTCTCCTTACTACTAGTTATCCATGTTTTCATCCAATGTCTTAGTTTGATGTGTTGAAAGTTTTTAATAGATTCTCTGGGTTTAGTCCTTAACACTTCATAACCATTAATCAACAATGAGGCCCATAGACTTCTTAGATGAGGTTATGCAAGGGAAAAAATGCCATTTTTCACTATGGGGAGGATGCACTTGAATATCTTATGGTTTGGTTAGCTAAGTTCCTTACCCTTAGATGTTTCTACAATTAGATCTTTTATGCACTCCATCGTGCATCCAACTATGAGCTCCTTAAAGTATTTTTCTTCATAAGATCTCATTCTCAAATTATTTCTCAATTTTATAAGCTTTAAAATACTCTTCTAATATTTTCATCATATTCATGGCGTTTTGGGCCATTTGACCCTCATTTCATGCAAAAATTCCTTGTTTTTTAGTACTTTTGAAAAAGTAAACAATGGTCAATAGCCACATCAACTAGGCCTCATTGACATAGCATAACAATTCTATAAATATCACCCAACAATTTAAACTTTTGGTCATTTTCTTTAAAATGGGAGTGGTATTTTTGTAATTTTTCAAAGACCATAACTTTTACACCATTTTTCCAAATCACTCTATTCTTTGATCTTGTAGCTACCAAAGGTGAACTCTTAATCGTGGGGGCCAAAAACCTTAGGTTTCTAACAAAAAGTTTTCAAAATTTTTCCAAATTCTCCAAAGAGTTAATGAATAAAATAATATTAAACCATCAATTTTTGAGAGTTTAACCCTTCCAAAAAACTCTAGAAAATCTAAAATTGCTTATTAATATTAAATCAAGAGTAAAATAATAATAGAAATGATCAAATCAACCATGATTACAACTTAGCCAAGTGTAACGTTTCTAAAAAGATAAGGTATTCCAATTGTTTCAAGTTACATGTTAAATGTTAACCCTTGGTCATGATGTGATTATAGATGTTACCAAAACTAAAATAGCTGCAAGAAGGATGACCATCCCAACAAAGGGACAAATGACCTAGAGCTAGAAGGGACTAGTAAGAGCAATCCCCGAAGTAGGTAGCAGAAACTCATGGAACATGACCTCTTTAGGAGAAGACTAAAGTGGAATCTATCTAATAGATTCTTGAAGAAGAGGTTTCAACTAAACAATCTCAAAGAGAAAAGGAACTAGGGCCCATGCCAACACTTGAGGTCACATTAACATAAGCTTGCCTTGATATGATCAAGCCTCATGGAGCCCAATGCTCCATTCTCCAAGAACTAATCTTTGGACCATTCTTAGAACATGCTCCACTAAAAGTTAAGAGGTAACTACAAAACTCTTCCATGTGGCCAATCATCACTTCTAGCTGGAAGTGGTACATGGGATAGACAAATCTCTTCTAGGATAGTGGAAAGGTAGGAGCAATTATGAGAATTAAGGACATTCAGGTATTCTATTCAGTGGAAGCTATTGTACAAGCTCTTGGTCTACTTGATTCTAGAACCCATATAGTAGAGATGTCTATGTAAGTAGACCTAGAGGCAAAAAAGGAGTGGACCTAGTGGTGTTATGGGATTTACTGCAAGGAGTTTGGCATGCTCACACTAGCATAGTGCATATACTTTAAGATAATGCATTATCACCTCAATCCAACGATAAGGCCTCGCAAGGTGACTACTTTGTCTAGTAGTGCATGTGCAACTTTAAGTAAGAAATTCCATATAAACCTTCCATAGTTAATCTATCTAGAGATGCAAAAGAACTTCAAGGAAAATGAATGTGGAATGAAAACCCTACCCTTTTCATGCATTATCAAGAAACTCTATAAAAGGGTAGGGATAGTCCACTATGCAAATGACATAATCAAGCATATTCCCATTACCTTCTTATTTAAAATGATGAAGGATTAGATCCCTACCATGTTCAAGAAAGAGAAGCAGCAACCACCACCTCCACCGTTCACATAGGAAACAACACCAAAAGCATATGCTTCCATTAAGTGTTTGCATGAAATCCAAAAGCAGATCTTGCATGAGTGGGAATAGCAAGTAAGAACTAGCCATCAAGATCCATCTATGTACCATATTACAATGACTTACCTCAATGGAGTGACTCAAATAATCAGTTAGATAAAGGAAGATGGATCAATATTCTTAGCCCAAAAAACATAGCTATCCACAAGGTTGAATCTTAGTACTCAAGAGGTAATGATGTCTCTCTTGCAACAACAATTCCTAGAAATATTTGGAAATGCCACTACCTTTTCAATGTACTTGGAGGAGGATGAGGGGGCAACTATCTTGATGATGTAGTACTAAGGGTAAGAGATAGTAGTGGAAGTAGTTGTTGATCAAATTATTGAAGAACTAAACACACATGTAGTGTCTATACCAAACATTTCTACACTCAGAGATGTGTAAACATCTATAGGAATTATTAACAACTGATTGAGTTTAGCTAAGCACAAGGAGTTGCTAGATCAACTAGTGGGAATTTGGCAACTAATTTCAAATGTCTTTGATTTTCTAGATAACATCACCATAACCTAGCTAAAGCTACGTGAAGTAAAGGGAAAATTCATCATTTTGGAAGGACAACATGAAATGGCTCAAGTGCAAAACCAACACTTGGCCATGAAGGTTGCCAAATTAAGAGCCCCCTTGCTAATATTATGCTCCTTAAGCCTGGACTAAAAAGAGATTAAGCTTTTTAATAGATTTAGAAAAGACTTAAATAGGTTGAGATAGGGATGGTAATAGCCATCTTTGACCAATCCATGGCTAAGTCCAAGACATATTTAGTTCAAAAGAACTTGGTCTAGATGCAGTGAGAGAATGAGATGTTAACCATAGATAATCATCATCTATGGAATGTTCATGTATAGAAATAGCAGATGCAAGAATTCATCTATCAATAGTAAGAGCAACTAGCTAGGTTAAACAATAAACTTGTGAAATTAGTGGCCAAAAATGGAAATATCTCTATGGAGAAAGTTTGTGCCTTACACAAAAAATCTGCAATTGAGATTACCACCTAGAAGAATGAGGCTCTTAAATTTGAGAGAGTCAAGAATCACTATAGAGATTAGGTTGGCCTACAAAAGGAATTTAATGAAAAACACATTCAGATGGATAAGGAAAAAGTTAATGAGACCCTTGAACAACTCTACCAAGGAAAAGAGATGTGGCAACCTATCATTAATGGGATGGATGCCTACAGCAAAGCAGAGATCTACATGAAGAAGTTGTAGATTGAAGAGATGATAGAATACATGGAGCTTGCAATCTCTAATATGAAAACTTGACAATGCTAACTACTAGATTATCATGGTCAATGCTAGAGAAACAAGTGGCCAACTTGTACTAGCTATACAAAGTAGAGTTCAACCACCACAAGGAGACCAAGCAAAAGCTTGAGACTACAAATGTTGAACTTGAAATTCTCTAGGCAAGATTCACTAATCAAAGATCAACTATTGAAAACCTAGCTAGAATAATGAATGATTACTAGGAATTGTAGAATGTAATTAGGGCATTTAGCATCGAATGCAAACAATTTATTAGCTAGTTCATAAATGTTAAGGAGTTGTTCCTAATAATGCCATATCCTTAGGATGAGCTCACACCAGCCTACATTGGTGAAGTTATGTGGACCATGCATGATCCTAGGAGTAAGGAGGAGAAGATGAAAGCATTTGTTGGATGCTTTTCATCTTCCATCAAAAGTTGTAGTTGTAGCAGGACAACCACAATAGCCTCAAATACCGCATGTGCTTGAAGTAAGAGAAGGTCCTTCAGAACCTCTAGTACCTAGGATTGTTTAATATTATTCATCATCTTTGCATCATTAAAGGGATTATGTTTGTTAATTTTGTTCTATTATTTAATTTTGTAGTCTTCAATACCAAAATAATTTTGTAATGATTGTATATCTGTATACTTGGGCACTTAGATTTTTTTTTGTATTTGTTGTGTGTCTGTCATCAGTTAATAATTCCATACCTTCCTAAATTTGTAAAGAACTTGAGATCAATTTTTTGTTTAGTTGTGGGGGTATGATGAATCATAAATTAGTTGTCAACTAGGCCTTGTCAACTAGGTCCCATTGACACATGATTTGATACATTGATGTGGCCCCATCAATGATATGTCTATTTTTTTCTATAAATACATGTGCATCCACTGTGTTTATGACATATCTTATCATAGTTATAGTGAAGCTCTTGCAATTTTGTCATTTGAAAGTTTGAATATTTTTCTAACTGCCCACAATAAGAGTCAAGAGTGTACAGATCTTTATTTGAGCACTACTGTACCTGAGCATGGTAGTGTGTGGCAATAAAGATAAGCTTTTTGATAAACCTTGCAGCAATTTGAAATAGATTAATTATTCATTTATGCATGTAATTTTTTATGCAATTTTCTTTAATGCCTTAAGTAATTAAATAATTAATTAGACTAAACTAAGCTAGATTAAATAATAATTAAATAAACACAAAAGTATGGCCAATTCAAGCATATGCTTGACGCTTGGTAATCCTAGTAACCCTTAATGTTTGGTAACTCAATAGCATTAAATGTGTTCAAAATGTGGATGACGTGTGGAAATGGATGCTTATGTTAGGATTAGTTAGATATAGCTAGTTAGATTAAATTAGAAATTTAATTAATTTATTTTTATTCATTATTCTTTACCCTAAGCCAACTTAAAACACAAAAAATAAAAAATGATAAAAATCATATGCCTCAGCTGCACTTAATCATACATTTGCATTTCAGAAGTGTAATTCGGAAGATAATGATTGTAGTGATTCATTTCACTTCTTAGAGACTAGTGTGCTGAGAAGGCTATAAGTCCATAAGATTCGACTAGATCATGTCTGAATGCTTAGTGATTTGTATGGTTGGGTGTAGGGTATACTTGCTACTCATCAATTCCATTTTCACCACTAATTTATTTTCTCTTTTGAAGAAAGCTCTCTTTTTACTAGCAGTTAGGTTATTTGAAACCTTTTTTGTATCAAGAAATTCTAGAATTTGATCATACCAATTTTCCTCAAGAATATTTATCATACATACTTCATTTTCTCTAGCCATTAACTTGGCTAGTTTCATTCCTTTAATAGTTTTGCATATTTCCAATGAAAATTTGAATCTTTGAAGCTTTATGATCTAGTTTCCTCTCTTCAATCAAATTTCATTTTTGTCTAAAGATTGTTTAAATGTAGGTTCTATTAGCATAATATGAACTAAGGAGCTTTCCAAGTAATATTTGAAATGTAGAAGTGCCTTAATAATTACAAATTCTTATTTTTGTAAGTTTGAATAATTTTGCTTTAAATATTTTTTGGATGTCTACTAATCTAAACCACAATGGACTCACCTATTAAATCTTTAATGGGTGAATCCATTACTCTTTGAAAAATAGATCTAACATTTGATAATCAAAAGAGTAATGTGATAAATGTTGTTTTATATTTGTCACCCTTATCTACCATGACATAATTATAGCCTAAAAATCCATCTAAGAAAGAATATAATTAACATCCTGATACTTTGATTATCATTTCATCAATTCTAAGAAGCAGGTATTTATCTTTTTCTGAAGCTTCACTCAAATTTCTAAAATCTACACAAAGCCTAATATCACCATTCTTCTTTCTTACTAGAATAAGGTTAGTAAGCCATATTGAATGTTAGATTGGATATATGATTTAGGATTGTAATAACTTGTTGATCTTAGCTTCCATAGCTAGCTCAAATGATAGATTAAATTTTCTTTGCTTTTATTTATCTTATAATTATCTATCAAAGGGATATTATGTGTCATCACCTCTGGTTGAAATGTTTTAATATCAACATAAGACCAAACAAAAAGCTTCAAATTATTTTTCAAGATTAATAATAAACTTTGCTTGAAGACTGAATCTTTTTCCTTTGCAAAATTTGACACCTTTGGTATCTCAATAGATCCAAAATTTACTTCTTCAAAAGCTTGATCATCTAGATTTTGTATATGTTTTTCAATAAGAAATGTTTTGTTAAACTCATGTTTGTAATCAATTAATTTTTAGGAATATAATTTGTCTTAAAACTTGATGTTTTCTTAGGTATTATTTGACTTTCAAATTCTTTCTTATTCCTTAAGAATCTAAGCAATTGGTCATCATCTTCAAAAACTTGTAAATGCTTTATGTTATTTGTTATTGATGGCTGATATTCATTCTTGATTTTTACACCCTTGTAACTTTGTATCTTTTTCACATTTAATGATGAAGCTAATATTGCTAAATCATCTACTATATAGTTTTCTTTCCTATCTATATGTTCTATTTTGTAGTCATGAAATTTATCGAACATTTTGTAGATGAACTATTTATAAGGTCATAAGAATTGTATTTTTATCAAACAATTACCTTTAACTTGTTCAAAAATTAATCTTGAGTCTCCTTTTATGATGATTTCCTTGATTCCCTTTTCCAATTTTGTTTTAATTCCAATAAAAAACACTTCATATTCGGCCTTGTTATTCGTACAAGAAAAAGATAAATGAATTTCGTTGAATATTTTTAGGGAATCATCCTTTACTATAGCTATTCCAACTCCATCACCTTTCAAGTTATAAGAACCATCGAAGTATAGTTCCCATTTGTTCTCATCTCCAAATTTGTCTTTTTCTAAGTTATCATCTTCCTGTAGCGTGTAGATTTTGGTTTCAAAAGATCTTTTTTTAATAACTTTTTTCTTTCCATTTGAAGTAATGTTTTCACTCATAAAAGGCTTATTATAAATGTATATTTGATTTGGTTCTCTTTTCCAAGGTAGCCACATATGTGAATAATTTGTTGATATGTATCCTAAGAAATTCTTACTCCAACTTTTGCACACAAAAAAATATGTGAATCTAGTATATCTACTACTTGAATAGTTACTCTACTTTTTATGAGGCTTAGAATTAATTTCTAATAGAAAATTGGGTAGCTAACCCATAATATTCACTCTGCTTTTTTCGACCTAAGCAATCTTTTTATTTGATTTTTCTAGAATCATACTATAGTGATCGAAAACGTTGGTGGTTGGAACACCGAGAGGTTGCTAGGCGAATAGTTTAACCCCAGATCTGTACGAGGGCCGTGATAGGGGAAAAAAGAAGTAAGGCACCCTAAATGGTCTGGTTGATTAGAAAAGGACTTAGTCAGTGTATCTTAACCTTATGTAAATATTATTTCAAAGGTGAGACACGTGAGGTATATCGATGATTAATAAATGAAAAAATGGAGGAAATGATCCAAAACAACGATATTAGTAAAGAGATAGCAGAACAAAATTGGGTAAGAAAATGCACTTCCCCAAGGTTGTGGATTTGATTCTTTGCCTTATTTGAAAGGTGTAAAATAGGTTATGCAACGCTAGAGATGATCTTCTTACTCAAAGGTAACTAAAATGCTCATGAAAAATGGCAACTATGCCTTCCGAGAGCCAACTTAAAAGCCAACTACAGCAAGAAGCCAACTTTTTTTGCTAAGAGGCCAATCGAGAAGCCAACCAGCCAATGCAAAAGGCCAACAAGCCAACAACTCTAGTTAATGTAAAAATGCCAACTCTTTGAGAAAACAAGCCAAACCTTTGAGCATTGTTTGTCGGTGTATTTATAGGGCTAGGAGTACGCGAGAAATGGGGCCAGGATGCAATGTGTCTTGGACCCCATAAGATGCTCACATGCCCATACCATGTAGGTGTGCAATGCTAGACATGAACGTGGCTACAATGTGACTATACCTCAAGGATTGCATGTGCCAATATTAGTATGCTAACAATGCAAGAAAAAATGGAGCTTACAATCAAGGACTACATCTTCCCTGCTCTTACAAGTGTACCGACCGGAATCGTCGATGTAAGGTTGGAAGGGAAAAACAAACATAGAAAGATCATCGGATAGGTACAGTTGACCTTACATTAACATGAGGGAATGTTGGAAAGGAAAATGAAGGCAGAGTGCCTTGGATGGTCTGCACGCAAATCAACCAAGGACTTCCCCAAACATAAGCTATGGCTTGCATTGGGGTTATCGTAACTGATGCATGAAATTTAAATAGTGGCACATGAAATGCAAATAGAGCGTATATAGAAATGTATTGTAAAAAAAACATAAACTGAATTTAAAACACAGTAATCAGTATAATGGAAGGAAAAATGTACTGTATTGTATTGCTTAGAATGAATGTGCACCGGTCAAAGCGTAGCTGCATGTGTGGATGGCAAGTTAACTGCTAAGCCTCGGAGCGATATGCTTGCAAGTGCTTTGATGCTAGGAGTCAGGTGTGCTTGAGCATCCAAAAGTTTCCAGTCAGTGTTTCCTAATCCATCAACCTCTAAAATTGTCAATCCCCTTTATGTGAATGGATGGGGTATTTATAAGGTTTGGCTAGGTTAGGGTATGAAACTCATAGATGGATCAATGGATGAGAAATGAGAGAAAAATGGATCATGTGATAGGTGTTAGATGGATAGCTACATGTCAATTGGGCATGCGTACACAAGCTATGTTCTTGACCAGATGCACTGTATCTTACAACGTGTGTTGGCTTATGCAAGCTAGCTTACTCCCATGGAAGTAGATATAGTTTGGAGTGTAAGAGCTTCACTAGCTCACAAATGATGAAAATTTACAATGGACATGATAATGTATAATAAGAGAGATTGATTCTGGCTCGCTTGAAACTTCTCTGTCCTTGAATTGACTACTACAGGATGTCGATTTGAGTGGTTTTATGGCTTTTTGAGGCATATCTATTTCATCAGAGCTTCTAGCATGAGTTGAATTTGTCTTGGCATGTCCTCAATGTGTGTTTGACATGATTTTGACCGAGCGTGATCAGTATTCACGCTACACTCATGCTGTCAACCTGACCTCAGTGTGACTTCAACATGAGTAAGCTAAAAAAAATACATTTTACACAAATTTTTCATCTTTGAAGCCTGTTTCTTGAGTACAGCAATTGCCTGACTATGGTTGACATTGAGATTGATCTACAAGTGAAACATTGAGCTTGGATATGCCTTGTTTTAGACCACTTTTGGTAGCTCACATTGGACTCACGATGCTAGTGTGACCTTAGCATGACCATCAACGTGAGCTAAAAAACTTGCAATTTTGGACCTAAAATCTAGAATTCTAAAGGCTAGAACCTGAAGTTGTCAAGAATCAACCCTAAGGATGACTTGCATCCTTGAAATCAAACCATTTCGACTTAGTATTGAGGCTCTCATAGTTGCTCACATTGTACTCACACTACCAGTGTGACCTCAACATGAAAATCAGTGTGAGTGAGAAGACTTGTACAGTTTGACCCAAAATTTGAACTCCCAAATGCTGAAATTTGAACTGGACAACACTAATCCTTGAGGATGGCTTGCACCCTTAGATTGGACCATTTTTAACTTGATTTTGGATTCGTTGGAGTTGCTCACGCTGAGGGAAAGATAGTTTGTGAGCAAGCTAGCTTGACAAGGCAAGCGTGAGTTACATGCCTTAGTCAAATTTTTGCCTCCCAAAACCTCAAAAGGGCCTGAGTTGTTCTCATTTCAAGGTGTTAGGCTGAAATTAGTGGTGTTTCAATAAGTAGGGTCAAGTGTAGGAACAATGTTTTGGGAGCTAACTAGGGGGTGTGCAAAATGGAGTGAAATTTCTAATTCCATGAAGGGGATGCCAGAGTGAGGATGTTTGCTATCAACAAGTTCTAAAACTACTCGAAGATGTCTTGATGCTTCCATACCAATGTTGTTTTACTCATACTGTCGAGTACATTGGTGTAGTATAAGTGGTTGCTTGCTATGCTATGCTACGCTACGTAGCACAGCATAGCGTAGCCACTAGTATTGACTGAAACTTGTGTTAGAGCTGAAAGCATTTGTCTGAGGCTTGGTCATGCTAACAACTGTAACTTTTGTCCTTTGTGAGGGGAAGGATTTGAACTTGCTGAACTTATGTTTGGAACACCCTTGCTACTTTTGCATTGTTGCTACACTGTGCTATGCTATGTAGCATAGCACAGTGTAGTAGCTAGCATATCCTACTTTTTTGTTCAATGTATCATTTTCTAGAAAGAAACTTTACTCAAGGCCTGGGGCTAAATAGGGCAACCGATTTTGGAGGCCGGAGTGTTTGCCGAGTGCAACTTTCTTATTGGAATCACTTGGTAAGCTGAGCCTTCTACTTTGCCTTTGCTATGCTAAGCTACACTACGTAGCGTAGCATAGTGTAGCACCTTGCGTTAATTAAATTTTGACTTTTTTTGTAATCATTCTATCAATTTGCACTTGGAAGCTTGAGCAACTATCTTTTGAGGCTTGCTACACTACATAACGTAGCGTAGCATACTAAACTTCTTCACTAGAAAATTTATTGAACTATTTTGCTTATCCCAAATACTTTTGGAAACTCCTAGCATATTTTCTAAGTAGACTCTCAGCCAGGTGAATTGTCCAAGTTGGTGGGCCAGAGATTCCATCGGGCTTGTTAGCTCTAGAGATAGAAAACTTGCCAGATTGGATAGTCCAACCTTAGTGCCTACGTTTTCCTACCAAACTATCATGACACTGCACTTGTGAAAGTCCTTGCCTAAATTCCAAGTCCTTGGTGAGGCATGAGGATCTTGAAATTTTATGGTGTTTCATTGACCCCTCTTTGTTGACGTCTAGAGGATCCACCCAATAAACATCGACAAAGAATACGAAACACCATGAAGGACAAGTCATGAACATTTCTCTCTAGTGGTTGCTCAAAATTTTCTTTGTTGTGCTTGGGAGTAACAGGATAGTTGTGAAGGGAAAATGGGAAAGGGTGGACTTCAGGGGACAGGTTCAGGAAAAAGTAGGATGAAACTTAGCATGGTCTCTTATTGGAGTGTTTGTGAGGGAATTGGCCTGCGTGGACATCTTTTCTTTTACTGGCTTCTGACCTCTCATTGAGATGCTTGGAAAGGGTTATTGTGAAACAACTAGTGTGCCATTTTCTTTGGGCACATGCTCTCTTTTTCTTCTTCCTTTTTTTTGGCTCTTTTATTTTGTTTTTTTTTATGCTTTTGCGCTTTTCTTTTGCTATTTAGCCATATTCATTTGCAAACAAACTTGTTGTTGCAAGACAGGTGTTTTCTCACTAGGATGAGTTGCATTACATCCATGTGGGGCTTTGACCTGCCTACAGATGCTTCCCATGCGATGAGTGGCATTACATGCATCATGGACTTCTATAGTTGAGCATATGGGAGGGCTTTACACATGTCGAGAAAGCTTGTAGAAGAGGTGTGAAAAGGGAAATTGCGGGTTTGAGAAATAAGATGATGAAAGGGGAGGGTTAGGATGTGCACTCCCAAGTAGATAAGCTAGTTAGAGAGATCACCTCGGAATGATGTGGTGTCCTATCCTCCTGGAGAAATGCATCTCTGATCGACGCCATCTTGGCCCATATCTTGCAAACGCAATAGAAAGAATACCATAGAAATGTGACCATGAAATGCAGTTAGGCAAAGGTCTTACTTGCTTTAGACATAACTGAAGTGATAGGCACTATTGTTGAGGCATGTAACATCTAAAGCAGGAAGGCTAGTAGTGGTTCGGGCAGTGGCGAGCTGATGGGTCCGGCACCAAGGGAGCTAGAAGTTGCAGCGATGTGGGTGCTTAGGAGTCTTTGCCCAAGGAAAACATCATGTAGTTTAGATGTAAGATGAGAGGCCTAACAGTTGAATGTCTTTTGGGCTTGGGTGATGGCAAGGGCTGGAGGGTAGCAACTTTGTGGCTAGGCCACAATAGTGCTGGGGTTCTAGCAATAGGTGCTAACAACGAAAGCTACTACCAGGGCAATAGGCCATGGTAGTGGTAGCTCCTGAAGATCAGCAAGATGTCAGAAGACATCTCTAGGGGATCTACAAGATTCTAGGGGCAGTGGCATGCCATTGATTCTAGAGGGTGCATTCTTTCCATTGTGAATTACATTCTGCAACAGTAACACTCTACCCTGCATCGACACTATGCATGTTCACTTGTTTGAATGGTTGTCGATTGTGAGCTAGGAATGTTATGCTGCAAACCTATTTTAAGGTCCTGATAGATCGTCTGATGTACCGGTTTAAGGTCCTAGTAGACTACTATGCTAGTTTAAGGTCCTAGCAGACCGCTGTGCTAGTTTATCATCATAGCAAATGGTGGATGGGCTAGTTTAAGGTCATAGCGGGCCGTCTGTCCCAATTTAACATCATAGAAAATGTTTTGTGCCAGTTTATAGTCATGGTGGACTATCTATGCCATTTTATAGTTGTGGCAGACTATGGTTTCCAGTTTATGTTTGTAGCAAACTATGGATGCCAATTTATAGTCGTAGTGGAATCTGGCACTTACCTTTCTTCTACATTAGATGAAGTACAACTTCAAGTATAGGTGGTTTACAAGGTTTGCAAACACTCTACCATCCATGTCTACTAGCTTAAAGGCTCCATTCTTGTAGGCTTTTGTGACTACAAATGGACCTTCCTAATTTGCAGAAAACTTATCCACATGTTCACACACAACTTTGTGGACTAGATCCCCCTTCTTAATCTACTGTCAATGTAGGTCTGCATTATGCTTTCGCTGCTACTTGTCTTGATACCATTCGATGAGACCTACTGTTTGTGCATGCTCTTCCTCTAGGGAGTTGAGATCAATGATCCTTGACTCATTATTCTGGGCTTCATTTATGACATTTGAAAGGATCATCCCCAGTGATGGTACCTGCAATTCAAGAGGCAACACTGCTTCAGATCTATAGACTAGGTTGTACAGGGTCTTACCTGTAGCCATCCTACACATTGTACAGTAGGCCCAGAGAACATAGAGGATTTACTCATGCCATTACCTCATGCTATTGTTAAGCATTCTTTTAAGTAAGTTGATGATGGCTTTGTCTGTTACTTCTGCCTGACCATTAGCTTGTGGGTAATATGGAAATGAGAAAGATTGCTTAATGCTAAGGTTGCTACAAAAGGTTCTAGATTTTGCATTACTAAAATGTGGCCCGTTATCTATCACAATAGTCATGGGAAGATCAAACCTTATTATGATGTTGTCTAGGATGAAGTGGCAAACATGCTAAGATGTAGTTTTCCTAAGGGGGATAGCTTCTTTCCACTTTGTAAAGTACTCAATGGCAGTAATGATGAAGCTATGTCCTATGGAAGACTTAGTTGTAATGGGTCCTATGATATCTAGTCCCCATCGTTGGAATGGCCATGTGATCTGCGTAGGGTGCAACTCAGTAGGTGACATGTGTATGAGATTTGTATGATGTTGGCACATGTCACATGTCTTGAATTTAGTAAAAAAATCATGTTCCATGCAAGGCCAGTAATACCCTAGGTGTCTAATCTTAGCTGCCATGGCCCTAGGAGCCATGTATCCTCCACATAGTCCTTCATGGACTTCACTAACTATTTTTTGTGCCTTCTCCCCACCAATGCAACTTAACAATATTCCATCAAAGGAGCATTTACACAAGGTATTATCTCTTACCAGGACATACTACTGTGCTCTTTTTAGGATTGCATCCCTTTGGGCAGATCTCAAGTTGTGTGGGGGTTCACCATGTTGCATGTAGGCTATCACGTTAATGTACCACTCTTGGATGTTGGTAGTGCTTACAGAGGTCACATGTATTGCTTGGGTGATAGGGTCTATGAACTCTATTATCGAAGTAGTTAGAGTTATGAATATGTATGATGGCATGTTTAATGCTGGTGTAGCTAAGCCATTGGCTACAGTGTTCTCACTGCATGGCACATGCTGGATGTCTATTTCGGTGAACTATTGTAACAAGTTTTTGGCCAAATCATAGTAAGGCTATAAATGCAAATATTTACAGGTGTAGATCTTAGTGATTTGATTGATAACAAGTTGAGAGTCATCTCGAACTACCAAATGTCAGATTTTTAATTATTGGATTGCTAAGAGGCCATTGAGGAGTCCTTCGTACTTAGCTACATTATTCGTACAAAGGAATGTGAAGCAGAAAGCAAAAGGCTGCATGTCCCCTGAGGGGAATGTAATGAAGGTGGTAGCACTACCTTAAAATGTGATGGTACAAGGTTGACACTACCAACATGTTCATCAGGGAATTCGGGCTCTATGGTCACTTGATCATCAATAGGTGAGGTTGCAAGCTGCGTAGCTATCACTTGTTCTTTCATTGACGATTGGGCTACATACTGTAAATCGAATTCTATTGTTATTTCTTTCCATCAGGCTATCTTGATAATTTCATATAATTTGTTCGTGATAGCCCAAAGTACATTTCTTTTACATATAATGTTCACTTGACTACAAAATAGGTTGTTTCTCCACTTTTTTAGCACGAATAC
Source organism: Gnetum montanum (assembly GCA_015680685.1). Taxonomy (NCBI): domain Eukaryota; kingdom Viridiplantae; phylum Streptophyta; class Gnetopsida; order Gnetales; family Gnetaceae; genus Gnetum; species Gnetum montanum. The sequence continues at coordinate 208,641 of MNCI01033182.1, forward strand.
TAAAGTGAGAAAATTCCATTCCACTTCATTGTATTTGGCTTCATATGCTATCAATGTGTGGCTCAAGTAATAGACTACGGTTTCAAAGCTATTCTCTCTTTTTTGGCATAAAAGCACTATGATAGACATGTCTGAGGTAGCAAGGTAGATCTAGAAAGGCTTATCCCTCTGTGATGGGTAAATAGTTGGGAGATGTAAAAGCTCTTCTTCAAGTTTGGCACTATGTTGTCCATTCAAAGTTAGGCCCCTTCTTTAGTAAGTGTTGCATGGGGTGTAACTTGTTTGTCAACCTTGCTATAAACCTTCTGATGAACTATATTCTACCTTGCAACCTCCACAATTCTTTAAGGTTAGTAGGGGGTGCTAGGTTAATGATGGCCTTAACTTTGTCAGGGTCCACTTATATTCTAGCCTCCGATACTACAAACCCTAGCATACGCCCAATTTTTACACCAAAAACACACTTCTTTGGATTAAGGCTCAGGTCATGCCTATGACAACACTTCAGGACTACATCTAGATCACTGGGATGATTACTAGCTATCTTATACTTGATCGTTATGTCATCCATGTAATTGTTTAGTCTCTCTAGGAGGTAGTAAATGAATATGTAGGTTATGGCTCATTGTTAGGTTTCTCCAGCATTCCTTAGACCAAAGGGCATCATAGTGTAACAAAAGGTACCCCAAGGGGTCATGAATGTAGTTGTCAACTAATGCTCTAGATTTATGCAAATTTGATTGTAACTCGAGAACCCATCCATAAAGAATAGTAAAGGATGACCAGCTGTAGTGTCGATAAGCTAGTCAATACTTGGTAGTGGGAAGTCATCTTTAATCATTGACTTGTTCAGATCACGAAAGTCTATACAAATTCATATCCCTCCCATTTATTAGAGACTACAATGATGTTTGACACCCATTCCAAGTAATCGACCACATGAATGAATCCTGCCTGGTATAGCTTAGTGATTTAATCACATACAGCTAGTGCAATTCCTAGTTTAATCTTTTGAGCCTTTTGTTTAACCGGTTTGACACGTGGATCCAATACAATGTTATGTTGTATTAGACATGGGTCTAAGCCTAACATGTTGTTGTAAGACCATGTGAATACTTTGATATTATCTTGAAGGACTCTAGATACATCTTTTTGCATTTTTTGATCTAGGAGGGAACTTAGTTTTAGTGTTTTTATTTCCCCCCTGTATGTCATTATTGGTGTTTTGATGAGAGGGTCCTCAGTCACATCCCCGACCTCTAAGTCTAAGGCTTGGACCAAGTGTTCGGGCCAATATAGCGATGTTTCTAGGGATGCTACAGTGTTATCAGTTGATGAATCCTAGTCTATTGACTCTAAGTTTAGGTATCTTGCAAGCTTGCCATGAGGACCTTTTAAAGTTAAAAGTGAGTGTAGATCATGCTGCATGGCCATCTTATTCAACTTGCCACAATAAGAAGAATCCCAATCAAGTGATACTTGTTTGAAGCTGTGGTGCATAATAGTAAATATTTGCAAAGCAATAATAAAACATGCAATCATTGTCAAACATTTTGCCAAATTTGTAAATTACCAGTTTGAGGTCTTGGAAGACCATGAGTGGATTCGAACATGCAATTGATGTTAAGTCTACCAGTTTAAGGTTGTGGTGGACCATTAACAGGTTGTAAAGGTAAATTTAGTAGTTTAATGTCTTCGCAAAATTTTAATAGGTTGATGGATAAGGTTACTATTTTAAGGTCTTTTCATACCATTAATAGGTAGGCTTCATAGAATGTTATTAGTTTAAGGTCTTTGTGGACCGTGGTGCATAGGTTTTTGGATAAAGTTGCTAGTTTAAGGTCTTTGCAAACCATGAAAAAGATTTTAGATAAAGTTACTAGTTTAAGGTCTTTGTAGACCGTGGTGTGCAGGCTTCGTACATGTAGGTTTCTAATTTAAGGTGAGGTGAAATTTTTGGTTGGGCCGACCTATTTACAAACAGGAATGCTACGCTATCACAGGTTTATGACACACTAGTACTACGCTACACAGGGCATCCCACATTACTCATAGTGCAAAAATGACAAGTTACTTTCACCACGTCAGCTATAAATAGTGGTTTACCCCTTGTAACCTTGTCATTTTCATTATTATAGTGTAGAGCCCACATCCAGAGCATAGTGTGATCGTGCCAAGAGAAAGCGAAATAGTGTAGCATAGCAACCGACAACATCTGCGAGTGAAGCGATGGGACGTAAAGGTGAACATAAGCACTGAGGGCTCACTAAAGTGGATGAAGTCAAAGAAACTTTGGGGTTCCTAACTCAGGCATGCATTACAGTGCAGGAGGAGACTCTATCTGCTTAGTAAGTTATTACATTGCCTTTGTTGTTTAGAATTATGCAATCATTATTGTTGAAATCCACGTCATTTGCCATCGTTTTGGTCACTGTTTTGGCTGCTATGCTGCCACTGTCGTTGGTTGGCCATAGCGGCTATACAGATGTTATGCTATAGCTACATGTAGTATCACCTTGGCCACCATTGTTGTGACTACCTTGCTGCGGGGGTTTGGGTGAGCCTGGGTAGCTCAGTGCATGGCTAGCATAGCATGCCACCTTCAAGAGGGTTTTGGCCTTCTACGCGATTTGACAAATGAGACATATGTTTAATGCAGTACAACACGAGTTATTTTGTATAGCCAAATTATGGTTGGGACGGTTGCAGCATAGTAAACTCTTACTTGTCTACACTTTGTAATGCTTTTACTATAGTATGCTAGTAGTTGCAAGGTTTAGTAGGTTTGTCATGCTATTAAGTCTGCAATACCGCTACATTGCCAAATTTGTTAAGCTTTCCATATTGCCTTGGTTATCATAGTAATGCGTTGATTACATTGGGTTGCATGTCTACCTATTCCTTTTCATTCGCTTTAGTACGTATCATCTTAGCGTTGTTGCATTGTATAAGGTTTGATATCCATACTACGCTGCAAGGCTTGCTTTGTTGTTGTTTGTTTACATTTGTTTTTATTTTTTATTTTTTTGCAACTATGAAATCAAGCTATGCTATATGCAATGAGAATACCATACTATGCTATACATCATGAGAGGGTTATGCTACACTACATGTAAACTTTGCTTGTACATAGTGCTAATGTTTGGTTCTTCGTTGATGCAGGGTTATGTTGAAACCCATTTTGATTATCCTAGAAATCCTAGGAGTCCTGTGCAACCTTATTGAATCGACGGCCAATGTCCCTCCCCCTCATGCATGTGTGGAGCGGCAGGAAGTCTGGTTCCGGGAGGGTGCATGAGACTTCCTACAGTTCCTCATCCAGCATTTTAGTCTGATCGTTTGGCTACACTTATCGGTGGAGACAATAACTGCAATCACAAAAACCCTATTGCCTGGGGCAAACTGGGGTATTCTGAAATTTTTGACTAATGGGTCAATTGGGGGTGAGCAAACAGAAGGTTCCAATCAGTGTCCAAAAATCTTGAGACACTTAAGTTGGATTTGGGAGATGCCTGAGTATAAGTGTTACCATTTATACAATACATTGTTTGTTGCTATGCTATGGAACTGTTTACTATGCCAACGAGTGAGTTCTATGAAGGTATTTTATCGTGTAATCCATGCTATGCTAGATACAGGGATTAATAGTGTATATGTGCATTTTTTGTGTTACTAGGTTTTTTATTGATAGGAGTGTTCTTCACGGTGACACGGATGCCTTGGCGTTGGCATAGATGAACCTGTGGGAGTTCTCCTCCACTGGGAATGTGCATGACAGTGTGATATGCTAGTTTGGAGGTGACTTTAGAACCTATCCAACCTAGTATTCCCAATTTTATGGGAAATGTAGAGAAGCCAGTTGGTTGGATAGCGAATGGGCATCCCTCAGGCTGCTTACCATTGAAGATGTGTTGGTGGATCTCCCATCATTTTCCATGCCATTTAAACCTAGTACGCTAAAGTGTGCATTCACTACTAAATGTTTAAGTGATATTTACATTTTTCTAACCCTCTTTCTCTCTTTGTTTTTATTTTTTTTTTGCGAATCATTTTAGTAGAGAAGAAATCCTAGGAGGTGACTATGATTGCCTCTAGGCACAATGAGACCAACCTCTTTTTTAAGTATGGGGAGGTGGAGGAGACTCAATGCTAGGTCTGCAATGGGGCCCCAACCATGCTGGTCCATAAAATTTAGGAGGCTAGCCTTATGGACATGTTTTTGATGGTTAACCTGAGTGTCCCACCTGCTGAGATGCTTTTCCTAGCTGACTCCTTCGAAAAGGCAGACCACTTCCGCACAGATGTTCACAATGTATGCTTGGTGTTTGATGTCAATGATCAATTGTTTGTAGATCTTTTCGGCATCCCCTCTAATGGTCTCCCCGTATAAGAAAAATCCAAGAAATATTCACACAATCAAGAGGACATCGAGGAGTGGCTAGGGGATGCAAAGGACCAAAAGGGGATTTATATTGAGAAAGTTAGGCTATGGGTGGTGAAAAAAGTTTACCCTATCTTCCATGCCCATGGCTTCCCCAAGCTGCTATCTCAAGGAAAAATCATTGGGATTGAGCAGGCTCAGATAATGATGGATTTCATGGAAGAAGGGACCCATTACAATTAGGCCAAGCATCTTTGCAGAGCGATGCAGGCTAAAATGGTCAAGCTTCATGGGAGGCTTGAATCCCATTTCAACGTGCACCATGCTTTTTTCATAGCCTACATTTGGTGTTTTGTGAAATTCTTGGTAGTCTATGAGAATGGGGTCTAGGAACTACAAGATCATAGCTAGATCTCCAAACCATGGATCTAACAAGTCTTCTGTACCACCCAATCTCAGGACCCCCCCAGAAGCTATTGTGAAGTCATTCTCAATGACAACCAGTGATCAGGTGGCATGCAACTTTTGGAACAAAGACAACATGGGAGGGGCATCCCCCATTACCACCGATAGTGTGATAAAGGGGGAATACCTCATTGTAGAGACAGTGATGATCAAGCTACAATGCAAGAGGTTCCGCCCTACTAACGAGACCCCCCATACTAATGAAGAAAGGGGAAAAATTGTAATTAAAGCTTCGTATAGTGCAATATCCAATTGGTAAGTATTTTCTTCTTTTATTTTATTTTATTTTATTTGTTTTGACTAACGCTTGCTATGTTGTGTTACGCTAGGTAGTGTAGCATAGCATAGCATCTTCTTCAGGTTAGTATACTTTACTAACTGTGACTATGCTTTATCAGTGGAGGAAGAAGAAGAAGAAGAGGGAGAAGACGTGGTGGCCCCTACAACAGGGGCAACTGGAGAAAATGAGGAGGCTCTAGCTATAGAGGAGAGGGCCCCTACCAATGAGAAGGGACCCCTACTATAGAAGAAAGGGCCTCGACTAGTGAGGAGGATGTCTCCTCTAATGAAGAGGAGGAGGAGGAGGAGGCCCCTATCGACAAAGAAAGGGGCCCAACCAATGATGAAGAGGCTTCTAAAAATCAGGATGAGACCCCTGCTCATGACCCTTTTGCAGAAGGAAACTTAGTAATGGAGGGGAATATGAGCATTGAGGATGCTACTACATTATTGGGTCAACTAGAAGGAGAGGGGCTCCATTTTGATGTTGGTGAGTTTGACCACATATTTGACAATGTGTTGATGGGCGATCCCCCACTATCACCCCTGAGAGTTTGCTATGGTAGGAGCTTTACACTATCATTTATGTTATTCATTAGCCCTATTATGGTTCTCTCCACTTTAACTAACATGTTTTACCTTGTAGCTAATACCACGTTGACACCTCCAGCCCATCCTTGATCCGCTTGCGACCATAGACCAAAACCTTTGATAAATTTCCTTTCATGGAAGGGGTGGTCAATGACATGATTGACCATGTAAGGTAGGTCAACTCAGAAGTGGATAGGTTAAAGTGCTACACTAGGCTCTACATTGTTGTTTCATTCACTATGTCTTTGTGACTAATGTATTCTTTATGCATCATTGGAAGCTTCTCGTCTCAAGTGGGATCCTAAGCAGGTGGTTAAGGTTGACGTCATGCCTGCAATTCCACTGGAGGTAACTGAAGTATCCTGTTGCGTATATGATGAAGTAAGAAAATGTGCACTGTACTCAACACGCTCCTTGTGAGAATGTAGGCACATGAATGAAGACCTCTGGAAACAAGTCTAGAGTCTTAAAAAGGAGAAGGCCAACTTGATTGCTAAGGTAGGAGATCTCTTTTCCAGGAACGAATTCCTATTGACTTGAGACATCAATGATGGCAGTTGGTAGACGGCCATCATTAACTACATGAGATACTGGATGGCCATGTGGTGCAAAAATGAGGCCACCCATGAGATAATAGAGAAGATCATGTAAATGGACCTGTTAGCCTAGAAGAAGTAAAACTCAAAAGATTATGGCGCCAAGGTTTACGAGTGGGGTCAAGCACAGAAAAACCATATGCATATGTATAAGCTAGAACATTCCACCTATCATAACCAATACAGGGATGTCTCAATCAAGTTACATACTCATGAGGTATTCCTTGATATTATTGGTGCTTTTGAGGCTTACGATAGGTTCATGCAACAGGTAACAATGAGTCAATTCCCTAAAAGGAAAGTGACCTTTCCTGCGGGTGAGACCACGACTACCACCTTTTCTCTTGGATCCCCAAGATGGACATTCGTAGAGAAGGAGAAAGTTGCTAAAAGCCTTGACTTGCATTATAGGAATTGGGCTAACATCATAGAAGATGATATATTATGATGCCCGGTGGAAGGTTTTGATCGGATACCCCCTGAAACATATGTGGGGCCATCTCGGGTCAATCATCCTTCAGTGTAGCAATAATTTATTTTGTTGGAGTATTTATTGCAACTTTAGCTGATTATTCCATTTTTTATGGTGTAAGATCCAAGTGAAAACATAGGGAATATTGAAGAAGGAAATGATGGAATGGATGAAGGTTCATAGCATAGCATCTAACCATTTTATCTGAATTCAAAGAATGTTACAAACATTGTTAATTTGTCAAAGAAAAATTCAAATATGAAGAGATTTATTTTTCTTACGTGTTATATGTTGTATCTATTTTTATTCTATTTTATTCTCTTTTTATTTAATAATTGAATTCGTTAGGAACATCTCATTTTAGTTTTAGGCCATTTCAAGCCGTTGCGATAGTTTTAGGCCATTTCAGGCCATCGCTAGTTTTAGGCCACTTCGGGCCATCTGTAGTTTTAGGCCATTTCAGGCCATGGAGATGATGGTAAAGGAAAATTTTAGGCTAGGGATAGAATGTTTAATATGGAAGAATATGAGAAAGTAGCTTTTAGGTTATTTCTATTGTTTCTAGCCATGTGTGTAGGTTTCCAAGGTTGTTAGTGTTGATTGTTGCTACCTAGTATCAAAATTTGGTCATTTTAATGGTTATGAAGTGATTTTTAATGTTTTTCCCATTTTTTCATGCTAATATTTTCATTCTCAACATGCAAGATTGGGAAAAGAATTTTCTAGCCATCTGTGGTTACTTTTCCAAGGTTTGAGGGCTTCAAAAGATGCAAAACTAGTCTTAGAATTTGTGTGAGATTGTAGGGTGTCTAACTAAGGTGTCTAGAGGTCATTTTGGAATTTTTTCAAAGTTCTCCCCTTTTTTCCATGTTGGCTAACATCGAAGAGGGAGCCCTTAGTGTGGAAAAACTAGGAGACACTACCTTTTGCTAATTTTTAACATTTTTGGCTATGCATGTAGGCTTCTAAGGTTGACTACTGATACTTGATGTTAAAATTTGATTGTTTCAAGGGTTATTATGTATTTTTTTGGCTTCCCCAACTTTTTCATTCTAAACATAGAAGATTGGGGGAAGGGTTTTGGAAATTTTGGCTATGTGTTAGTGTCCAAAGGGTTGCTGGTGTTGGCTATCAATGTCTAAGGCTGAAATCCAATTATTTTAAAGATCGTGAGAGGGTTTTCAAGCTTTCCCCATTCCATCCACGTGGAGGCTAGGGTGCTCAGCATGGATGAAATCCTTCTCAATGTGGAGAACCAAAGGGGGTTATTTCACATGACTTGGAGAAGTCTAGTGGCTTCTACAAGATTTGGGTTACTTTCAAAACTTAATTTTCATGCAAAATTTAATAGTTTTGACTTCCACCCCCATTCCATCCATGCTAAGGATGGGATGCTTAACATGGCGAAGATCCTCCTTATCATGAAAGAACCTTATCAAGTTGAGTTTTTGTTGATTTTTTTAGTTTAGTGGCATTCAGAAAGGCTATGAAGGTTTTGGTATTAGGGATAAGGAAATTTGAGGTTTTTTTCTCATTCTAGGATCTCCGATTAACTTTCCTAGACAATCCCCTTAGTTTTATACAATGGGTATCATGGAAGAGATCTCCTCTAGTGTGAAAGAACCAAGAAAGTTAGATATAGGCCAGTTCAACACTCAATTGACCATGCATGTTAGTCTCTAAGGTTGCCAGTGTTGATAGTTAACACTATGTGTTAAGATCTAGTAGTTTGGAGTTTTCTAAGTGTCTCATGTAGTTTTTCCCCTTTTTTCCATCATGGTCATGATTTCTCTAGTGTGGATGGAAGGGGATGATAGTTTTGTGCCATATTTGACTACCTTTGGGACATTCAAAAGCTCTAGAGGATCCCAACAAGGTCTAGGGATCACCAAGCTTTAAGACATGGTTAATAAGTAGTCTATTTAGATCATTTTTACTCCTCCCCCCCTTCCATCCATATTGGCGATGAGATGCTCAACATGGATGAAGCCTTTCCCCATCATGAAAACATGAAATCTCAAGGTTTTGACTAGTTTTAACCAATTTTGACTAGGTTTGATGTTGTTCTAGGGTTGTTGCTAAGGCTTAGAAGGGTTCTAGGACATGTGAGATCTACTTTGGGATCAAACTTGGGCCAAATGGGTGTTGGTGGTAATAATGGGTACTACACCTCCCCCCCCCTCCCTCTTCCATGCTAGGCCTATTTCCCTAGCATGAAAACCTAATTTGCCTAGATTTGTTAATGTCTAAACCCCTTTTGGGAGCCCAAGGTTGAAATAAGATAGGCTAGAGTTACTAAAAATGGTAAAAAAAACAATGTTTTAATGGTTTTATGAAGTGGAAAGCATGTATCCACATTGGGTATGATATCCCTAGTGTGGATTCATGGGAGTTAATGCTTTGTTATTTTTCTAAGTGCCAATAGTACTCAAAACTTGTTGTTGATGTAATTTTTCAGTAAGAGGAAAGGCCCATGATGGGATCTATAATTCAAAAATTTTAAAATTTGGAAATTAAAGCTATTTTCCATCAATCTTACTATTGAAGAAATTTTACCCCCTTTCCACTTTAGTACACTTGAAGTTATGGTACATTGAATTAGTAGCTAGGGTTTAGAGGTGGATGTTTAGGTTTAGATGTAGTTTTTATTATTAAATGTTGTAAATTTCCCATCGCAATGGTCATTCTGACAAATTTTGCAATAGAGGAGAGATTTTGTAGAGATTTCTATGGTAGAACCAAGTTATTCTCAATGTGGACACCTTACATCTTACTTCAACATAGCATATAACCTCCATCCTCCTCATCTTCAAACTCTCCTAGCATTGAGATTATCATGACACAAAAATAATGCAGAGGAGAAAGCTAGAATTCAAGGATCCAAAAGGTAGATGAGCATGATATGGAGTTGTTAGAGGTTCCTAGGCCCATCTCCATCCATGCCTCATCCATTACCACTCCTAGGTAGGTAGTTCTACCTATTCTTGCTTTCATTTCTAGCTATTTTTTAATGGTTTTCTTACATTTTTCTTTGCAACATGTGGGGAAATTTTTCTTAGATCTACACTAATAGAGAGCATAAAATGAAATTTTTACAAAATCCCCCCCTCTTATTTTGGATTCTTTCATGTGGATCTAATGTCATTTCATTGTTTTATCTTTAGGAGATTCAATTTTTAAAATCAAGCTTGGTATTTTCATGTTTTTTTCCCAAAATTTTGGGATATGGCCATTTCTCTCAAATATAGGGAAAATTATTCATCAAAATTAAATTTCAACAAACTTCTACCCCATTATTTTTGTGTGTTTTCTAATGGGTATCGATCGTTTCAACTATTTTGGCTATGTTAAGTTGGGTTTTCGCTTTTTAGCTTTTTATATGGAAAAAGAAAGTAATTTTGTGTATTTCTTAAGAAAATGGCTACATATTTTTAACATTTGACATTATGGATTTGTATCCCTACATTTAAGCTTACCAATGGCTATTGTCTCATTCAATTTAGCTTTGAAAAAATTAAGTTATGGCTATTTTCCTAAGTTCATGCAATTAGGTTTCTATGTCATTTTAGATTTTCATGTAAATTCATGAATTTTTTCTAAGTAAATGGTAGGTATCTTGGCTATTTCTTTGTTATGGATGGGTAGTTCTTGGCTGTGGAATCACTCACATTTTCTTTAAAATGAATTTGTTTAAAACCCGTGTCAAAAGGATGTTTGTGTTGTTTTCATATTCTTATCCAAGTTGGTGAGTTTTTTCTACATAAACAAAAATGGATTCAAAATTTTATTAAACATGGGTGTGTAGGGCTTGATTTAAGCTTTTAAATGATGGTAGAATCACTCTATTTATAGCTCAAATGAATTTTTGGTAATTTTTTTACCAACCCTACATGAAAGAGGATTCATGGTGATGACTACGGTTTCTTACTAATTTATTTATGTTCCATGTAAAAATGGGTCTCTATTTTAGGTTGTAATGGTAATGGCTACAAATATTATGATTTCATAATTCATTTCATGGTAAAATAATTGAAATTAGAGCTTATATGAATTTTTTAGCTAAACTATGAGAATAAGGTTAAATTTTGGATGGATGTGGTTGATATGTGTAGCTTTTCTTGTAAAACTCATGTAGAACATATGTTTTAATTTTTTTTAAGAAAAAAAAGGCTTTACGATTTTTAGAAAGATTTTTACTATGTTTATATGATTTTTCTAAGTTCTAATGCTTTTTGCAATGTTTAAGCTAAGGCTTAATTTTGGCTATAATATTTTAGGCTATGAATTAAAAGGCTATAGAAGGCTATAATAATGCATTTCTAGAATTTCATAAGTCAACTTAGAGATTTTTACAAAGAAAAATTTTACCTCTAACTTAGGATGTTTTTTCTAAATTTGTCAATAAATTCCAATTGGTCATAATGTTTTTGTTTTAGTCATGCAGGGTTTACTTGAATCCCATTCTCATCATTGTGGAGTTGGTGGGCATTTTGTGCTACATTGGTCATTCAAAGACCAATACCCCTCTCCTCGATATGCCTTTGGGAAACTTGTCATTGTGGTTCCAATGTGGGATAAGGGAATTCCATGCATACATTCTACAAAACATAAGTGTGATGGTATGATCACACTTGTCTATAGATGTGGCTAGGGCCATAGTGAAGAATTTGTTGCCTTGGGCATCCAGCTTATTTGTCAAGTTTATCATTGACAATCTTCCTCCTAAAACATCAAGGGGGTCATTTGATGCCATTAGCCCACATTAACTTACAGAGATATAGATGATGCTAGAGTCTATGCAGTACAATGCTGATAATACTTTGATGGTGGTGGATAGGGCCCACACACTCTTCCAGAAATCACCTGGCACTATATATCATCTACCAAGGTAAGCATAGTTGTTATAGTGTTTTCATGTTTTTCTAGATTTATTAAATAAAATACGTTTCCAAACTTCATTGGTTTTATGAACTTCTTTTAGGTACAAGGTTAATGATCAAATCTTAGTAGTGGCTGAAACTACCCTTGATGAATTCACCATGAACCTCCAAATTAGAACTATTGTATATCAATAGTTAAGAGGGAACTTCAATGCCTATTCCACAAAGTTCAACCTTATATATAAGAAGTGTAATGATGATGAGATGATGCACAACTAGTGGGTAGATTTTGATAACTTCATGGATTAAACCCTTGTAGATGGGACCTCCACTTAGACCACCGTGAAGAAGAAAAGGAAAGGTAAACATAAGGGCTATGGCTTATAATGTTTTATGATTAGGAATTTTCTAATTGTTCTATTGCTTTGGCTAGTTGTTAAACTTTGTTATGTTAATGCTAAACTTTGGTTCTTTCTTTGTAGGACCTTCCACCTCTACTAATGCTAACATAGCACTTTTAGGAGCATGTCATGAGGATACTTTTATCCTAAAGTTTGGTGAGGTGATACCAGTACCAAAGTAGCTAAAGGGATAGGCCCATTGGTACATTCTAATAAACATCTAGCATGCAAGTTTCCTTAATGCATTTATGGAATCCATCCCTTCCATCCCTACTATGGAGATGTTCCATTTCATCGACTCCTTCGATGAGAAGGCTGGTTGTTTTAGCACCATCATCTGGGATATGAAGGTTAACATGGATATCGATGAGGGCCTCTTTTGCAACTCCTTTGGTATCCTTGATGATATGGCAAAGTTTACAACAAGAATAGTGAAGGAATTGGACCATCATGATGAAGTTTTGGAGTGGCTTGGTGTCAACATGGACCACTGTAAAATTTCCATGGATGGCTTCACAAACACTAATGTAAAGGAATCCAATCCTTTCTTCAGGTCCCATGCATTTCCTAAACTATTAACACAAAAGAATGTAATCAACATTGCATAGGGATGGACCTTCAAGATGGTCATGATGAGTGACACCAAGTTCAACTAGGTGGCTACTTTGGCTATTGGGCTTTAGGGCGAGATCCTTAGACTTCTCATGGATACATCTACAATAATCCACATGAATTTTGCATTTTTATGGGCTATTTAAAGAGGTTTGTGAAGTTTTTGATAGTGTGAAGGAATGGACAATGGGCTTTCTAAGACTTAAGCCAACTTTCTAAGCCTTGGATAAGGCACATTTATCCAATGGTGCAAGCTTAGAACCCACTAGAGGGGATGGATGATACATTATCCAATATTGAGAAGGATCTTAATGTTAGGTAGTGTGAGTCCCCTAATAGTAGATTATGAGGAGCCTCTCACATTTCTAGTGAGAATCTTGGAGGAAAAAAAACTACATAGAAAGGGAAAAGAGGCTACCAAAGAGAAACGTAATAGGTCGATGGAGGTAGCACCCCTGAAATTAGACCAACTTGCTCTATAAAAGATTAAGTTTAAGCTTAGGCTATCATAGTAGGTAGTCATAGGTATGCTTTATTTATGTTTGGCTATTTTATGTTTTAAATTTTATGAATACTTTATGGTTTCATGTTTAACTAGTTTTCTATGTTCTATGGTTGTAGAAAAATGTCAAGCCATGGCAACCCAAGCTGTTACAAAGGCAAAACAATGGCATGTAGAAGAGGCCCTCCTAAAGTGACCTGAGGTTGAAGGATTTGCTAAGGCAAAAAGAAATGATCTAGATGCCTTTTTCAGTGAGGTGGTATCAAGTACATCTCTCATCATCATCCTAGAGGAAAAAGAGAAGGAGAAACCAAGTATGCCCATGCCTTAATATTTTTTTTATTTTGGTTTTCATCCTAAAAATTCAATGATTATTACTCTTGTAGTAGTTCCTGAGCCATCATTGCAAGCATGTGTCCCTAAGTTTAATGTGAAACCATGGATGAAGACTTTAAACAAGGTGGAGTTCATGTGTGGAATGGCTAAGGACATCATCGACTGGTTACAATAGGTTACACCCAAGATAGGTAAGGATTTCATTTTATGTGCCTTAGTTGCTTCTCTATGCATAGGTCATGCTTGTGTCATGGCTATCTTAGTTTGTACATTATGGTTATGGTTATATTGCATGATTTTTTGGTGGCTTCTGTGGATTGGAACCATAATAGAGACACGTAGATTGACTCCTTGCCTAAGCTTTCCTCTAATGTATCTAGCGTATCCTTGAAGTTGCACAAGACTACTACTAATCTAGTAATGTCATGTCTAAAAACTTCAAGGGAGCTAGAGAGGACCAATGAATCCCTATGGTAGGAAGTTATGGCCTTAAGGAAAAAGACTTAATAGTAGGAGGAAACTATTAGAGGTCTTCAAGACTATAAGGCCTTTGTGGAGGCCCAAGTAAATAACTTAGGAAAGTTGTGGACTAGGGAGATTACATGGGCCCACTACTGGCATGTCATTGAGGACAAAGTGGGAATCCTATAGGAGATGGCAAAACAATGTAAGAAAATGGTCCTCATCTCCTAGAAGGTTGAGGACTAGAAAGATCACTGCACTTGGATTCTAGAGTGGGGTAATAAATAAAAGGTCCATAAGCAACAATATAAGGTAAATAGTGGGGCCTACCTCAAGTGGCTTAATGAGGAGTGAATTGAATAGTGTAAGAGAGAATTTTTTATCCAAGGGATCTAGGTGGAGAGTGCTTCTTACTTTTTGAAATTACTCTCATGGTGGAGTAATCCCCTAGTACTTAGATTAATACTACTGTACGCAAGACTTCTATGGCTAGTATGGCCTAGGAGCCACTTACTTGGACTGCAATAGATAGGACCAACATATTTTCTACCATTGATCTTGGGGATGTTGATTAGGTCAATATGATGAAGGACCAGATCCTCCATAATTTGGAGGAACTCCTTCCACATCTACCCCTAGAGGTTATGGAGCCATAATCCCCATAGGTTTGATATATTTTATGTTTTCTAATTTTAGTTTTAAGTTATGATCTTGGCTATTGGGCACTAACTAGCTATGTGTTGCTATATTTTAGGCATCAAGAGACATTGGTGGTCCCAGTGGTGAGGGTGGGAATGACCCATGACTTTCTCCTCCAGATGACCCTCAACAACCTCCATCAACTTAGTTTATTGGCTATTTTTTTTCATTTTTTATTGCTGGCTATTATTAGTCAATCGTGTGTCTTAGATGGTTGTTATTATTTTTTGAAATTTATGCCACATAGTGTGGCCATGGGTATGTATGTTATGGACACTTTAAATCTAAATTTAAAATTTTGGTTTCATTTTCTGGTTATTTGTATTATTTTAGAAAACATTATAAATTTTTTGAACACTATGAATGTCTAGATTGACATTTTGGTCATAACCTGAAATGGCTAATCAATGTATTAATAGGATAAACAGGAAAATAACAAGAATAAATATGATATTTTCTAATTTTAGGCCATCATAGGCATAGGTTATATTGTGTTGCCAATTTAAGGTCATAGGAGGCCATGTTGCTAGTTTAAAGTCTTAGTAGCTTGCAACACTAGTTTAGAGTCTTAACGGACTATGATTTTGCGAGTTTAAGGCCATAGTAGATCATGTTCTATGATTATATTTTTTAATTTAAAGCCATGGTGGGCAATGATGCTAGTTTAAGGTCTTAGTAGACCATTGTTTTGGTGATTTTATGTTTTAACACTTTTTTTTATGTTTCTAACATGATAAAGGCTATAATAAATAAGTGAAACTAAAAAGTCAAAACTTAGGCTACATTCATGGAGAGTAAAAAAAAGTACATAAAAAAGGTATAAAAAACATGACTATTGGTGCATCTAGTTCTAATGACATGGGATGAAAATGTTAAGGTGAGCATCACATATGTATATTCTTCCTAATCTTTGCAAGATTAGGGAATGAGTAAGTTCTATTTTGCACAAGCTTATATTCACTATCCTCTTCATTGATGATTTTAAAAGGAGTTCATCCCATAATGCATCTTGTTGTTTATCATTATCATCGTTGTCTTTCTTAGGTTGTTGGATTTTATGGATGCAAGCTTCTTCTTGAAACTCCACTTCAGATCCTTGCTCTATGTTTACATTGTTAATAGCTAGGAAAATCATGTTCTCACCATGAATGATGATTTTACTTCCCTTGTAAGGAAGGTAAATTTCTTGATCAATGTGTGAGGACACAACTTGTAATTAAGCCAACCAAGGTCTTCCTAGGATAAGGTTGAATCTTTGTATCTCCTCGACCACCAAGAAATTCATAGTTGTGGTGAATTTCTCTCCTACCACAAAATCCAAGGCAATAGATCCCTTGAGAGAAACCCTTGATCCATTGATTGAATTAAGAGCTACGATGGTTGTAGGTTGTATTTTCTTAGTTAGCTCCAAAAATTCAATGATGGTGCATAGGATGACATTAATTGCACATCCATCATCAACATGCACTAGATGCACTTTAAATTTCCCTACATGTATGGTTATGAATAGAGGAGCCCTAGTTATTTAGCCATTTTGGAGATTAACCTTAATTTCACTATATGAAATATTAGAGGTATTGACTTCTCCCCCCTTGGAAGGGAGGGACTATCACTACATGGATGGCTTCCTTATTATTGGGGATGTCCTCACTAATAGGGATAGAAGTCAAATTTTTGACTAATGCCTCACGATGTGTGGTAGAAGGTATGATCAGGTCATACAAGCTTAAGATTTTATTCTTTTGCTTGAGCCATTGCCTAACTTGGTCCATTGCACTGAGGAATTTTTTATCATTGGCCATGGGCTTTTCATCCTAGTTGTGCTTTACTTCTTCCATGAACTCCAAAATGTGAACTTTTGCTTTAGGTTGTGATTGTTAGGGTTTTTCATTGCTGTTCTAGTAATGGAATTTTTGGTCCACTTGTGGCTTGTTGGTTGAAGGGAGTTGAGTAGAGGAAGTTATGGGTATGGCCAGAATGGAAGAATGGAAGTAGGCTTAGATGGACCCACTTCCTTTTTCATCTCCATTTGCTTATCATCATTTTTATTGGGTGTTTGCTTATGTTTCTTCCTTTGCTTAGCTGAAGTTTTTTGGCTATTAACCATTGGTTGTGAGGAAGAGGAAGTACCATTGGCCACCATAGGTGATTGTTTCACAATTATTTAGGCTATAGCCAATTGGGTTGTGATCGGCTAAGGTACCCTAATGAAAAAAGGATCCCTCATAGATACTCATGATGGTACTCTTATGACAAAAGGGAGTTTTGAGCTAATGGAGGCTTAAGAATCCCTTTCATTAGAGGGGGTACTTAGATCATGAATGGTTCTTTTGGGGATTTCCAATCATCATCAATGTTGAATGCTAAAATGATGTAATGATTATCATTAGCATTCAATGGACCCTTTTATACCTACATCAATTGATTTTGTGGTTGAATTGGATTGGAAGTAACTAAGGTCAACTCCTTGCTATCTATTATCCTTTGTAGGTCATCCCTTAGTGCAAGGTAGAAGTTTGTGTCATGATTAGGTAGTTGGTGATAGTGGAAAAAGTACTCTAACTTAAAGTACTTAGGTAGTTGAGGGTTATCATTCCTTGCTCTAGTGGTGTCTTTGGCTATTTCACAAAGTCTATCATGCTTATTTCAAGAAGCTTTAGACATCTATTTGTATTGAATTCATCCACTTTTCAAAATTTGGTCTAATAGCTTTGACGGTTTTAATGGTAGTGTAGTGTATTTGGACCTATCCTTTCATTCAAAATTAGATCTGGTTATTGTCAATGTAGTAGCCCCAGATGTTGATGGTTGGTTATAGTGGTCATTAGTGGAGGCCTTAGGTGGGTTGACCCTTGGCCCCTAGTTCGTGATCTTTGTTTCTTTAGTCACAATTGCTATGGTTGTATTATTTTTTTTATTTTTCTCTTTGTCTCTTTGTGTATGTTAATTTTTTTATGCTACATAGGCTGGATCATGACTAGCCTCTATAGCATCTCTTATATTTTTAGTTTAAGAAAATTCATAGCTAAGGGACCACAGGACAAGGTAGTAGAGCTTGGACTTGATGAAGTCATTAACTACTTCCTTAAGTATTGCTAACAAGTGGACTTCAACTGTAGGCTATGGTATTTCATTTAGTAGTCCATTCCACCACTAAGTGAATTTCTAGAAAAGCTGAATGGGTTCCTACTTGATCTTCATGAGTTGATCTAGTGTAGTATTAGGCTTTAAGTTATACATGAATTTCTTGACAAATTGGGCTATCAAATCTTTTATAGAGGATATGAATCCTATAGGTAAGTCATGGTACCAATCAAGTTCTTTCCTAGTCAAGTATGTAGGAAAAATCCTCATGATGTTATGAGGCCATGGCTACAAGATTAAGAACTCAGATTTAAAGCTTATAAGTTTTGCATTAAGGTCACCTACTCTACTGTATTTGCTAAATAGGTAAATATGGACATCAAGAGGTAAGGGTGGGACCACAGTACTAGTTGGATCATCCTTGTAGAAGTCCATAATCTTGATACTTTGGGAAGTAGAGGATTTAAGCCTCATCAACTCTTCCATTATGTGTTGGATCATTTAGAAGGCTTGATCTTGTTGATTGTGGGGTTTGTACATAGGATTGTGACATTTTCTATGAGGCTTGGGGCCTCACTATGGGTTGCAAGATATAAGGAAGAGGTTGTGTTATGGTTGTATCTTATGGACCAAATAAGAAAAAGGATATTTGTGCTAGTACCTAAGGCACAAATGGAATAAAGAGGGTGTATGATCCCTAAGTTGCTTGGGATCCCATGGTGAACCTTGCATGGGTAGTTAATGGATTTGTAATTGTAAAAAACACCATTTATGATTGCAAAGATTGAGGTTATGTGGCAAATGACATGTGTTATAGATTATTGTATGTGACATTGATTGAGTTTGATGCATGGCTATGACCCATGTGGGACTAGCCATGGTAGTGTAGGAAGGAGTTCAAGTTGGTGGCACCATGCCCATGGAGAAAACTAAAGTATTAGAGGAAGGAATTGTAACCTTGGAAGACATTTGTTGGAACAATCCTTCTAGTATGTTTTCAGGCTTAGATTCTACCCTAAATTCATCCTCCTCCTCTTGTTGTTCTTCTAAGCTATGCTTGTCATCTTCCTCTTCCATCATAATCAATTAAGCTAGGATGCTAGCATAGACATTAGTTAGAGGTATTTGATCATATAGGGAAGAGACATGATTTTTCCCATCCTAATGTACAACCTCAAACTCCCTTTTTCCCTCTACTTCCACATATGAAATCATGAGGTTGACCTATATTTTGATGCAAATGTAGTGATAAAAGTCTTCATGTATGGAGGTAAAGTTAGGACTCTCTCCTTTGATCATTAAAGATCATCTACATTCAATGATGGTAGGGTGTTTGGGGTCATAGACCCTCATGGCTTGTTGGAGGATGAGGAACAATTTGGTGAACTATTGGAAAGACATGGCTATGAAAAGGCTATAAATGATAAAATAGAAGTAAATTCTAGTGAATGGAATTCCAAAACTTCTTAAAAAAGAAAAAACCAGCAAAAAATGAAGTACTTACTATAATTAGTACGTGGGAGGGTAAGGGGGGATTACCCCTTTACCAAAAATGGAAAGCTAGAAAAGTTGGTATTAAGCTTCATCCATGCTAGCCTCCCAAATGCCTCTACATTGGGTATGATAGGGGGGGGGGGGGGGGGGGTGGGGGGGGGGGGGGGGGGGCGGGTGTTGTTGGGTGGAACCAAGGTGGGATGGAGGAAAATGGAGGTGAGATGATGAAAATCTCACACCTGCTAATCCAATGTTGATGAGGGGAAAAGCTGAAAACCAAAGTGGAGAGTTAGTGTTTTTCCTCTAAAATTAGTTTTAGCATGCTGCCAATCTTTTCAGCTTTGAAAAATATATAGGTTATAAAAGATAAAAAATATAAGTAGATCCTAATAAGTAAAATTCAAAAATGGAAATTTTGATGTTAAACATCCTCGATGTTGACCTCCTAGCTACCTCTACACTAGGTATGGCTAAGGGAAAAGGATGTAGGTGAGATGGGGAATCCAACACTTTCCTATTTCAATGTTGGAGAGGAGGGGGGGAGAGTGTGAAGACCACAATAAAAACTTGGAAATTTCCAAAAATGATTTTGGCAAGCTACCAACTTTTTTGGGAAAAAAATACAGTAGTAAAAATTAAATGGTTGTTAAGGCTTCCACAATATTTTTATTCTAAAAATTCACAGTAGATGTGAAATTTTAGCACTTGAACCACTTGTAAGTTCCACACTAGGGTTTCTATTACAGTGGGGTAAGGACAATGTTGGATTTCAAAGGTCTTGGCTACAAAATTACAAATTTACTACTGGAACTCAATGTTGGCAATATGGTTAATATATTTTGTAATAGAAATTGGGTGGAGGCTCTCCTTCTAGCATCAAGAAAACTATTATGAATGGTAAAATAATTTTTCTGGACAAAG
This sequence comes from Gnetum montanum, assembly GCA_015680685.1. Lineage (NCBI taxonomy): Eukaryota > Viridiplantae > Streptophyta > Gnetopsida > Gnetales > Gnetaceae > Gnetum > Gnetum montanum. The sequence goes on from MNCI01033182.1 coordinate 228,816, forward strand.
ATAATAGATTCAATGCACAACAGTTTTCAACCTACAAATCGCTAGGGACTTTGAAAAAATGGGATTTATAGCACCCTATCCACTTCAATAGATCAACGAGGGACTTACAAGATGCAAAACAAGATATTAAAAATAGAATGCTAAAATTGATAATAGATTTGAATAATGAAAAGAAAATAAACAAATATATTTTTCACAAAAAACTTAAAACTTAGAAACTTTATTGAGAAAGAATAAAGAATAAGTTAGAGAAATGTGTACAAATGGTGCCAAAGTGGGCAACAATGGGTTCAAGGTCTGTTGAAGTTAATGTAGTTAAGAATACAAGCTAGATTTCCTACCATTTCTAATGTTATCAAATGTCTAGTGCTACTCTCCAAATCTATAATGTTGACTATGGTGAGGGTTGAGAAGAGTGAAGAATATAGGCTACTCAAGTGCTCTACGTCGGGAGTGGGAATCCTAGGAGTATAAGGTGGAGCTTGAAAATTTACAAATTTCAAAGGGGATTACAAGGTCACAATGTCACAGGGTTTCTACCCTAGGTTGAAGAGGATACAAGTGGGGAAACTTGTAAGAACTCTTCAGTGCTTGAGAATGCCCAATCATAGATTGTAAACAAATTACTAAACTATGTAAAAATATGTAACCAATGCCAATAGTATAGGATTCCAAAGGTGTTTGTATGTCAAAAAGTTGTTGAACCATATCAAAAAATTTCTTAACCATGTTAAAAAAAATTTTGAACCCCTAAATAGTATTTAAGGATGGTTTTGTAGGTTTTGGGTCATTTTTGGTGTTCCAAATTGGCTGTCAAATTGCTACAAATTTCTACCTCATGTAGGTGAGATAGGTGCCTAAATTTGGAGGGTTACTATATATGGTAACTACCTTCCCCCATGGTCATTCCATTTACTAGAAATAGTAATAGGGGCACACCTTCTACATTAGAGATGAATCTTCCATGATAAGCCTTCTACCATCCTTGTTGAAGTGGTAGGTCAATATTGGAGTGCATGAAGTGATGAAATCTAGTTATTGTGGCTTCCAAGTATGGTGCATGCAATTTTCACACTGAGGGTGGAGCCTCCATGCTGGGGGGAAACTTCTACACTAAGGCTGAATGGTTTCCAAGTTAAGCATGCAATCTCCATGTTGGGGAAGAAAGTTTCCAAGATGAGGGAAAACACCCCACTTCTCCATGTTAGGAGTAGGTGAGATTTACCCTTGTAGATATTTCCAGTGTAGAAAAGTGTATATCCCCCATTAAACCTATCAAATTACCATTTTTGGCATTCCAAAAGGCATTTTTGACCCTCCAAGCCCAAATATAGACACTAGATGACTTTTGTTTCACATGGGGAATGAGGCTTTGACCACTTATGAGAACTTTTTCAGCCTCAAAAGTATGGGATATTTGAGATTTCCCTTCATGGATTACAATTTTCACATTTACAATGAAATTTTACCTTAGGTTTTATTGGGTAAAAGATACATTTCATAACTAAAGGGAATCTAAAAATTTTAGAAGAATGAAAGATGAATATTGATTAAAAAATTAAGTCAAGGTTGTTTCAAAAGCATGAAACTTCATTAAAAAAATTCTAAGATTTCATATTTATGCAATCTATTGCTAGTCACATTGTCCTCATAGTGAAAAACTATGGGTTATTTTAATTTACATTAAACCATAGTGTCATAGTGCAGTAACATGTGTTCCTCATGTCCTTGCAAGACTACCTGAAGCTACGATACACATGTATGTGCATCCTTCGTAGTGATACCATGATGACATGTGAAGCATAGTACATTGCACTATTTCTAATAATGCAATGTTTTGCAAGCCATATATCATTACATTCTCAATTTTTAAGGACTAAGAAATGCACTATTTTTGTAGTTTAATTACATAGTATTCACTTCTTAGAATGTGAGCATAATACACCTCGTATCCAACTTGCACTGTGATTTTTGATAGTTTGCTAATCATAGTTGAATAGCACTATTTTCTTTGTTGTTCTACTTCTTCTTAAGTCTAAACTACAAGAAAAATGTGACCTATATTATTGTTACACTATATTTGTTTTGTTTTTAGTTTCAACCTACACCATTTTGAATCTATGGGAACTTACAGGTTGTAGTCAACTATAATATAGGTTGCAATAGAGTGCTAGTTGCAATCTATTTGCACTAAGTTTTTCAATTCTCTAGTTAAAATTGTAATTATGTGAGTTGTAGTATGATTGCACTTTTTCTATGTTTTGAGGGTGAGGCAATGTGAGTAGAAATCTATAGCACTACTTTATGTTCTTTTTTTTTCCATTGCAAAATAACTAAGAGTCATAATTTCTTGCACTATTTTACAATTTTTGATAGCATTCACATCTTTATACTAAATAGCTATGAGTTTTACTATTAATTTGTCAAATAATGAAATGTTGGAATATCAATCTAGATTTTACCGAGTGGTTTCATTAAACATTGCAAGATTTAGTACATTTATGTTGTTGACTTGTAGCTAATTTCTTGTGGTTAATGATTCTTTCTAAAAGTATGTAAAGGTTTTTGGAAGAGGAGTTATTAAGACTTTGCATCTGTTTTCTCCTCTAAAAATTCTTTGGTATAAACTCCCTTATTTTTTATGAACTTTTATTAACTTTCATGAGCACTGAACTCTTCATCTGTTGATGTATTGGAGGGAATAGAGGTGGCTTGAAGCCAACGTAAAAATAGAGAGGTTTACAAGCTTCATGGAGTCTCAACTAGAAGGCTGAAAATCATTCGAAAGGCAACTTAATATAATTTGGAAGCCATTATGAGTAGCACCCTCGTACAGTCCTAGTAGGAAGGCATTCAAACCTTCTCATAGGAAATAATTACTTAGAATTTAAGGCTTCTAGAAGGTAGAAAATCATCTAGAAGGCCCCTTAAGGTAAACTAGAAGCCATTGCGAGTAGCACCTTCCTATAGTAGCAACTGGAAGGTATTCAATCCTTCTAGCAGGAAAAAATTGGTTGGTATTTTAGGCCACTGATAAGGCACAAAACCATCCAAATGCTACTTAAGGTAAAATAGGAGCCATTACAAGTAACACACTCCCATAGTCCCATTTGGAAGGCATTTAAAATTTTCATAATGAAACGATTACTTGAAATTTGAGGCTTTTGAAAGGAATAAAATCATTTGAAAGATCACTCAAGGTAAACTGCAAGCCATTTTGAGTAGCACCTTCTGGTAATAACAACTGGAAGGCATTCAGTCCTTTCAATAGTGAAAAACTAGTTGGTATTTCAGGTCATTGGTAAGGCAGAAAATCATTTGAAAGGTTGCTTAATGTAAATTAGGAGCCACTGCGAGTATCACCCTCTTGTAGTCTCATTTGGAAGGTACTAAAACCTTTTAGAATGAAATAATTTCTTGGAATTTAAGACTTCTAGAATGCAAAAAATCATCTAAAAGGTTTCATAAGGTAAACTATGAGCCATTTCAAGCAACACCTTCCTCTAGTGGAAATTGGAAGGCATTCAATCCTATTGGAAAGAAAAAATTGGTTAGTATTTCAGGTCATTGGTACAAAAAAATTATCTAGAAGGCCACTTAAGGTAAACTAGGATCCACTGCAAGCATCATTCTCCCATAGTATCATCTATAAGGCATTCAAAACTTCTAGAAGGGAATAATTTCTTGCAATTTGAGGCTTCTGAAAAGAAAAAAGTCATTCATAATGGTACTTAAGGTAAACTAGGAGCCATTATGAGTAGCATCCTCCCATAGTCCCATCTAGAAGCCATTTAGACATTTTGAAAGAAAAACATTCCTTGAAATTTGAAGCCTCTGAAACGTCCAAAATCATCCAAAAAGCTACTTAAGGTAAACTGTGATCCATTATGAGAAACACCTTCCTATAGTTGCAACGAGAAGGAATTCAGACCTTTTGG
>MNCI01033195.1:9607-33686 GCA_015680685.1 Gnetum montanum
ATCACACATTACCCTCACATCATTTTACACCCTTCGAGTATTGCATTACCAACATTCTTCTTTTCCTTATCATCCTTCCAGTTCAAACATTCCTATGTACCAACACATGTCCTTTTTCCTCATACTCTTCATGACTTTCATTGCCAAATTTTACACCATTATCCTTTTTGTGCCTTCAGGCCTGATCAATATTACCCTGGACCCTTTACATTGACTTCAAGTCCTTCATTTTTGAGTTAGGAATTTCAAAAATTTATCAATTTTTCTAAGTACCCTACTTTAAATAGGTTGCAATATTACGTATGCGATATTGCATTTAACGTGATATCATGGCCACACTATCGCATACGTGATATCATGTCCCAAAAAAACTATAAATATGCCCCCTTCCCTACAAACGTCAACGTCATTTGCAATTGTTCATGCGGGGGAGTTTTTTAAATTTTCTTCTACGACTTACAACTTGTGTATCTCTTGTTCCAACAGCCATAACTCACTCACTAGCACTCTGATTCTCATTCCACTTGAACCTATCTGAACTTGGAGTGTTCAACTTAGTCGTGGGAGAGGGGTACACTCTAAATTGCGCACAAATTTTTTGAAATTCGTCATCACCCAAAGAATACTATCAAGGGGAATTAATTATACAAAAATGATAAACATGTGCCAAAAACAACTTCATCTCCTCACTTATACTAGAAAATTAAAATTATGAAGCCACCTAATCAAAGTGGGCCAAATATTAAAACCTTTTGGGGACATTTTCACAAAAATTCCTAACTTTAAATCACATGGAATAAGAAACGAATTCATTAAGGCAAGAAGTAAGGTATAACTTAACTTTGGTAAGCAACCTTAGTAATGACTGACCCCATGTAATTGCAGATGATCCCAAAGTATGGACAACAAGAAGGACCCTCTCAAGGTATGTCCAAGCGACCCAAGAGAGGTAGAGGACAAGCATCTCTCGAACAACATGTAGAGTAGGAGGCGTAATCATTTAGCATCCATCAAGAGACTCCTACTACTATACAATCGGGACAGGCAGAAGGAGGAGCTGTTGCAGCACCTGAATAGGGACAACAACTCACATTGTTCTCAGAGTGTGTTCAGGCCATTCATGAAAAGTCCACATTGGTTGTAGTGATCGTAGAATTAAACTTCAGACCTTTCACAGAATTCACTCCTAAGGCTATTAGGGACCAACTCAAAGGGTCTCCATTATGGCCTATCCTCTCTGAAAATGGTGCCTGCTACTTAGGAGAAACGTACCAATTTTGGCACAATAAGGAAGAAGGCACCATAGTCAACATTTGTGGTGTGTCTGTAGATTTTTCCACCAGGGCCATCTAGGAAGTGTTGAACCTTTTGAATACAAGGCCAAAAATGGCTCACCTGTCCACTCACTTTGATGTTGATGTGCGAAGAGTTTGGTTGGATAGGGCATATGGCAAAGAATACAATACATATGGAGAGTTGACGCTGGAAGAAAGGATATACTTTAAGATTTACACTTATGACATCTTCCCCATGAGAGGATTAAAAAGAATCTCAACATATGCAGCAAGAGGAAGTACGATATTGATGGAAAAGGCTAATGCTAACCTTCCTCATCTATATCTCATGGAGATCTTGAGGCGGTTTGAAGAACGCAAGATAGGGAAGTTTGCATTGGCCTTCCCTTGTCTCATCAGGAAGCTGTGGAAACATGTTGGTATTCTAGGGTACACCAATGACGTCCTTAGAAGAGCCTAGAATGCTTCGTTCATTGCATTATTGAAGCCACCAGCTCCGAGGAAAAGTGCTGGTGAGACATTGGAGCCAGAGCAAGAGCAAGAATAGAAAGTGAGACCCACTGCAACTCAAACTATAGGGCCTAGCCAACTTCCAAGCATGAGGCTTAGTCAACAATAAGAAGTAGGGCCCAACACGAGCCAGCAAGATCAACCACCGCCACCGCTGTAGGATTACCAACCGTCAATGAGCCACATCAGGGCCATCACTGAGACGGTCAGTTGGGGAAGTCGTGATAATGCTAATCTCTTTCACATCATCGACAACACTGTACAATCCACAGTTTCTATTGATCATGCACAAGGTGAGGTGTCCATCCAAATAGGAGGGGAGACTCATTGGTCACAAAACCTTTCAGGAAATGCTACATCTTTCCAGGTGCAATTGGAAACAAGTGAAGGGGCCATAGTGGTGGTCATGCGGCACTAGGATGTAGCAGGAGCCGCAGAAGTGGTCACAGATCACATCAAAGAATCTTTCAACGTTCCTATTGTGCCACTGATAGATTTCACAAGAGCGCGAGATGCTCAAACTCTAGACGATCCCTCAATGACTCATGCGGAGCATGAGGATGTCCTTGATCAATTGCTGCAAACAGGACAAGTAATGACGTCCTTGTTTGACATTTCACAAGATGTCATGGTAGCACAATCAAACCTCATCTGTACCAAGGGAAAGTTGGTCATGGAAGAGATCAAGGTTGAGCACGTGGAAGCGGAGTTGACATGACTCTAGGAGAGGCTTGTCACCTTGTAAGCTGCAAAGCAGGACCCATCTTAGTTTGTTCCCATAGACCAACTAGACACTTTTAGGATAGAGTAGCTTAATAAACTATTGGCAGATAATAAAAGAGTGGTGGAGGAGAAAGAGAAGGTCAACTGGGAGGCCTCCAAGGCACAAGTACAAACCTATGCACATGCCAAGGCACTTAGAGCCTTACAGGAGGAGAATAAACAGCTTGCTACTGACAATCTTCGATTGATCACTGTGGAGAAATAGAAGAATGTTCTAGAAAAAATTTCAGCAATTACAAGAACAGTTGGTCAAGGTCAACCAAGGCATAAACCATTTGGCTAGAGAGAATTGAACCCTCTCAATGAAGGAGGTACATGCAATTCATCAGAAGATGGCCATTGAAATAAGTACATGGCAAAATGAAGCCAAACAGCATGAAAAGTTAAAGGAGGACTTTAGAGACTAGGTGGGAATGTACAAGCAAGTCATAGAAAAGGAGATCCATATGGCCAAGGCCCACATCAATACTTTCAGTGCTCAACACACTAATTGGTGAGCCATATTAGACACATATGCATTTGCTCACTAGGTAGAACTTAAAAGCCAAGACCTGCAGATTCAAGACCTCACAGAGTACATGGAATTGGAAAACTTGCAATATGCCAATCTAGCCATGTTGATAGCCGGATGCTTGAGAACAAAGCTCGAGAAGCAGATAGCTACCACCTACACCAAATATGAAGCAGAATTTGCGGAGCACAAGAAAACGTTGCAGAAGCTAGAAATCACAAATTCTGAACTAGAGGTGGTTAAGACCAGCTACCAAGGCTAGAAAGATGTCGTAGAAAACTTGGCTCGATGGTTTATAGATTTTCAAGAGTACAGAGACAAAGCTAGAGCCTACAAGGAGGAACAACGGTTATTTGCGGCCTGGTATGTTAAAGCAAATCAAATGTTTCTGCAACTACCATGTCCATGGGAGGTGCCGACTCTGTCAAACATTGGAGCATTAGCATGGACAACACAAGACCTCTGAACTAAAGAGGAAAAGCTCCAGGCACTACTTCAAAGTCATCAAATTCTAAAACCTAAAGCATGGGATAAGGGGAAGTGATCCATGGAGGAGCCACCGCCACCTGGAACCACATGAGCTAAATAAAGTTTACAATTTTGCAATTTTGTAATGTTGTAATTTTATGTTGTGTCCCAATTTTGTTTTATTGAGTTCTTCACTGCGGCATGAATAAGTCCCTAGTCAGTTAATAATCCCATACCTATCCACTATGTAATCAATGGGGCTTGTTCTCATTTTGTTTAACTCGAGGATGAGTTTTCATTCAGTTGTGGGGGTATGATGAATCGTGATTCATTAAGTCACGATATCGCACCTGCGATATCACAGCCTGGCTCACGACACCGTATACATAATATCATGGCTCTTATGTAGGCCTATAAATACACCTTAGGTGCATGATGAAGAAGGGAGGTTTTTAGTTAGAAGTTAGTTTTCATTTTTAATCTTTCTCAACCTTTTCTCCCAATGCATGCCTGCAGTGTGATGATTGTAATTGTACAACATCCTTTATTCGAGTGTGATGTACTTGGACATGCACACGACTGAAAATAAAGATTGAGATTACGTCATCATTGCAGCATTCACTTAGTTTAATTACTTAATTGTTATTATTATTAAATGTGGAATGAGTATGACTTAATCACGAGCATTTAAGTGTGACTACTTGGTAACCCAGTAGCGTACCTAGGCCATGCGCTTGGTAATCCCAATGGTAGTTGTGCACAAGATCCAAGATGTGTATGGATGATTAAAGAACAGATGCTCATCACACTTAGGCTAGCTTAGACTCTCTTCACCCTTTCCTTCTTAGGTTGAACAAAGTTATTTTCCATTTCCCTAGGAGTAGCATAGTGATAGGAAACACATCATACACCTCACTTTGGACTAAACCATACATGACAAAGCAAATACTAGTCCAAGTGGGAAGATAGTGAACTACGATCAACGAGTAACTATCTAGATACCATAACTAGCTCGTCTGCAGAGTTCAACTGGATCGTGCGTGAAACGCTCATATTCATATCATTGAGTGTAGTGGTACCTCACCACTCATCACTCTTTCTTTCATAAGCAAGGTTATGATGGTTCACAATTTAACAGTACAATCTTACAAATAGTTACAAATCAACATAGAAGATTAAGAATTATCATATAGGGTTACAAAACTAATAATTGTGTATTATGATTAACTTAAATTCTAATAGATGCTTGGATTCATTTGAATGTTTTCAGTTTGATTTTTGGTATCTACAATATATATGTTTCATATGATTCTAAAATTATGAGTGGTGGGTACCTCCTACATCCAACCATACGAATCATAAGCATGCATGCATGATCTGGTTGAATTTCATGGATGGGACTAGTTGTGGCATCTAGATTGTTAAGCATTAACCGTAGTTTGTTGTCTTCCTACTTGGACTAGTGATAGCTTTGTCATGTATGGTTTAGTCCAAAGTGAGGCATATGATTGTTGATGTTGTTTTGGCCTTATGCTAATCCTAACGATAATAGAGAAATCAATTATTTAATTTAGTTAACAACAAGAAGATAAAGTCTAAACTAGCCTAAGGATGATGAGTCTCCATTGCTAGCTTACTATACACGTCTTGAACCCACATATCCACTTTTGGGATTACCAAAAATTATGCTACTAGGTGAACCAAGCAATAACACTGCTGAGATTACTAAGCAAGTATGTGTTTATACTCGAAACTAGTCGCACTCATTCCATTGATTGATTAATGTGAATGAAAACATAAATATTAACTAAGTACAAGAAGAGTAAATTGTATGAAAAGTAAATCTAAACTAAGCCAAAGTACTATAATGAATGTGAATCAATCTTGATCTTATTGCCATTCATGAAACATGTCCAGGTACAATGCCACTCAAATAAGATGTCGTACAACTGATTCAAATATACATTATGAGCACTCACTAATTGTTTGCTACAATCACAAAATGTAATTGCAAGATTCTAACTACAAAATGATCAAAAGTTGCCTCATATGTAGTGACTACTTGCATATTTATAGGTGGGGAAAGACATTGTGTTGACACATCTGCATTAACACATCAACACATACATTAACAAGGATGTGTCAATGCATGTCCATTGACATAGCCAACTCATGATTCATCATAAAAAAAGAGATTTGTATTAGACACAACTTAATAATGGTCTTCCTAATGTTGCTTGGTTGATTTGTGAATATTTTAATATGTTAGAAAATGCCTTTGGTAAATTAAGAGGGATGCTTGTTACTTTTTAATAAGATTAATGATAAATCATATTTTTCATTAGCTAGGATATTGGGGATTTGATATCGGATCCTTGATGTTGTAGCACATGCTATGTTGTTGGATATCTATTATTGTGGGATGTGTGCCTGCTTATAAATACAACGCTTGGGCACATGATTCGAATAAGTTTCATTCCATTCCTTAGTTTTTAGTGAAGCTCTTGTAGTTTGTTTTCTCCAGAGTTAGAATATTTTCTAAGTGCCCATAGTAGGAGTTCGAAAGTATACGGATCTTTATTCGAGCACTAATGTACTTGAGCACCTCAGTGTGAATGACAATAAAGATGAGCTTTTTTTATCAAACTTTCTAACATTTGGAATAGATTAATGTTTCCCTTATGCATTTATTATTCATGCACTTTACTCTAATAAATTTTAATTAAGTGATTAATATTGATTAAATAGCATACATAAGTATGACCACTTCAAGCATACGTGAATGCTTGGTAATCCTAGTAGTGCCTAACGTTTGGTAACCTAGTAGCATTGCAACATGTTCTAGATGTGTACGAAAAGTCAAAATGGATGCTTATGTTAGGATTAGTTAAATAATAGTTAGTTATTAGATTAATTAGACTATTATTAGATTAATTAAACTAATTAAACATTTATTACTCTATTTTCAGCACTTAGGTGATTAAATGATAAAACATAAATTATAAAAATTAGATGCCTCAGTTACATTTAATCATACACTTGCACTTCACAAGTGGAACTAAGAAGACAACAATCATGATTATTAGATTCACCTCTTGGACCCAATGTACTTAGAGAGCTAAAGTCTAGGGAATTCAACCAAATTGATAAGTGAACTCTAGTGATTTGTATGATTGGGCATAGGGTATACTTGCTGCTCATCATTGGTGTCATTGCCAAGAACTTTAGTAAGCTACATGTGCCATTTAGACCTTACTGAAATTATTCAAAGATGTTGTAACAAACCTTAAAGTTGTAATCATAAAAAATACTTATAATAGTAAAAGCACATTATTTTTCTTTACAACTAAAATGTCTTCTTTTCACAGGGTTGACTCTTTGTTAGCATTCAAGCATAAATCCAATCAAAAAAGATGTGGAGGGATAAATTTATTAGTGCCCCAACAATGAAGAGTGGTATATACTCATCTTGATAAGTATGTACTAGATTTCACCTTCATCCTACATTAGGATGAACAGCTACGGTGAAGGGACATTGAGGGCAACATCATGTTGCCACACGATTAATCAGTTCTTGTGATGTTGCTCCAAACTCTTATGAGGTTTGGCATCTAGGGGCTCAATGCTAAATATGTTGTGTAGGTCCATGATTATCGGGACTATTGTCCCACTTAAGCATAATGCAAGAAAGATCGATAATAGGAGATGTGCTATGAAGCATCAAAGGAAAAATGGTTCAATAACCCCTTGTTCCTACTAGGCCAGAAAGATGGAGAGGATCCCTTCTCTAGGGATTCTTAATTCACTGAGTTTCCTCCCCTTATTTTTAATGAAGGGGGCCTAAATATGAATTTTTAGTCCACTATAAATGATCCTATTTTGGTCAAGAACAAGTCCCATGACCATGGGGGATCCAAATGTGAGTCATGCCAGAAACAAGAACAAGCATCACGATGATGAAAAACATGATGATTGTGGTCATGATCGAAGAAGAATAGGTGGTAGGAGCCATGGTGGTGCTAGTCCTCCTTTCTCTTCACCTTCAACATCCTATTCTTTCTCCTTTAGCTCTCGCTAAAGTCGTAAAGGAGGAAACCATGATGGAGGCGACCAATGGGATAAAGATGATTATAGTGCCTACTAGACTAGTAGAGACCAGAGGCATGGACATTCAAGGAAGGTCCACCACCACAAAAGAAGGGATAATAGAGGGCATCATAGGCATCATTGCCATCACTAAGGCTATGACTATGATGAGCCTTTACTTATCACTAGAAATATGTTGAACATTGTAGAGGCCATGCGGATTTTAATGAGGCATGTGAAAGACAACCAAATCAAATGGTTGAATATGAAAAATATCCCCAAGTGCAAAGGGGGATACAACTCAGATCCACAAAATCATCTTCAAGCCTTTCACAATGCCTATGCCTTGCATAACATGGAGAATGAATGACAAAAATTAAAGTTGTTCCCAAGGACATTCATCAAAAAAGCTAAAAGTTGGTCCTAGTCCTTAGAACCGAAATTAATCTAATGATGGAGTATGATGCTTGAGCTCTTCAATGAAAAGTATCAAATGTACTCTCATGTGTCTAATTTAAAAAAGTAGATCCAAGGATGGAAACAAGAAATACATGAACCCTTGGACCCAACCATGGGTAGGTACTATTGTCTTTTACACTGATGTCCTAGCCATGGTTATTCTCAAAGGGATTAGATCTACCATATCATAGATGGGCTCATCACATAAATAGGAAGAAATTTTGTGATCTATGCCTAAGGGAGACTTTTAGAACTTAGAGCCCATTAGATTCAAAGGTTGATAGAGCAAGTTACCAAAGAAGAAGGAGAGTTGAGAAAAATGGAAAGTGTGGAAGAGTATAATTGGGATCCTTCCATCTGCAGATGGGAGGTCTAATTCTGTGACAATGATAAGGAGGCACCACTTGATGAGATGATGCAATGCAAGACCTTGCCGATTCAAAAGTCTATGTCTAAACTTTTGGCTAAGGTAGATAAAATGTGGAACTCCTTGGATGAAAAGTTCCAAACTGCTCTAAAAATAGCAAAGGAATCCAAAGAGCAAAGTAGTGCTCATGATCGTAGGAGAAGGAAGGAAGTTGAACATGCCCACCAAAAGGGGTAAGGACAAGGCTTCTACTGTAGAGGAAGTTGTGGACTCCAAATTAGATGATGATGGTGGGTGTGACATCTACCAATATGAACATCCTAAGGGATGTTGCCCCATTATGTCACACGTGAAAGAGTCTGAGTTGTAGGCTCTGTATGGAAGATTGGCAAAATGGCAATCACCTAGAAGGAAATCGTAGGTAGTTCCATCAACAACAAGCCTACTATTTGAGTGGAGCTTCACCATAATCTTANAGTGGTAGCACCCACAATTGTGGAGGATGCCACCACCAAGGCATTCATACCCTTACCAACAACTTGATTCATGTGGATACTATGTTCAGTAGCCCATTTCTTCACATGACTCTTCTAGTCATGCTTCATTTTAGCATCACTAATACCCTCCTAAATACTATAGAGCCTAATCTCCAAGAGGGGAATCCCCATTTCCTCATTACCCTCCTCATGCTTCTGCAAATATCCCTCTACCCTCAACTCAGCTACCACATGCTCCATCATTGTAGGGTGAAATTCCAACCCAGCTGCAATAATGTAGTGCTACCAGGGCTATTAACTTACAACTAACTCCTCAACTGAGTGATTTAGAAAATAAATCCTAAAAAAAATCATTCTTCTAAACCAACAGTCCTACAAAGCCCTCATAGAAATATATAGCTAATAGTCCTACTTCTCTCATCCTTTGCATTTGCATCATTCAATAACCCTTCAAACCAATGCCTCCCAAAGTGCATATCATCATGTTGATCCATGCAGTAATTGATTGGATCAAGGCTACCCTTCTTCCCAAGAAAAGATCGGATCCTAGGAGTCCCCTTATTTACCTACAAATTGCTAGAAATGAGCTTGGCAAGGCTCTTCTAGACTTAGACTCTAATGTAAAATTGATTTCTCATGAGATGTACAAAGTCTAGAACTTGCCTCCACTCAAGAAGAGCAACATTCATCTTGAGTTCACAGATCAGTCCATCACTATTCCCTTGGAATTTGTAGAGGACATTGTGACCACCATTTATGGGTGGTCATATCCTACTGAATTCTTGATGATATGTATCGATAACTGTATGGGGGACTTTACAATCATCATGGGAAGGACTTGGTTGAGCATCATTGATGCATGGTTGGGAATTAGAGACCTCTTCTTGAAGATTTCCAAGGAAAATGAGTTTGGGAAGATAATGAAAAAATGCATTCCATGCATCACGTATAGTGATATGAGATGTAACTACATGCAAAAACTATGATTTTTGAAAAGTACAAACATAACAACATATAGGTAGTGTGCCGATGTGTCTAAAATCCAAAGGTGCTTGTACATAGTAGCCACAAAATAGTAGGCCATCTAGTGGTTGACAATTGATCCAAATAGTAGCTCAATAATATGCATGGAAACAACTAAGATCCTTATGGGTGCCTATGTTGAAGGCATAGATGAGATGGAGCAGATCCATTGCCAACTCTTTGATGAGCCTGATGACACTTATTGGGAAGAGTTGAGAATCCCTAAGAGTTTCAAGTAGAAGCCTTTAGAGTTGAAAACTCTACCTGTTGACATGGAATATTCTTTTTTGAATAACGAAAAGTTGGTGATAATCAATGCCAACCTTGCTCTTGAACAAAAAGAGAAACTATTAAAGGTAATCAACAAATGGCCAACAAAATTTGCTTAGTAATATCACAAGTTGATTAGAATTGACCCACAAATATGCTAGTAGTGCATTTATATAAATACCTCCATCAAGCCAAAGAGGTAGCCATTGTGGTGGTTGAATCCCAAATTAAAGAAAATAATCAAGAAAGAGATTGAGCAACTCATCAAGATGAGGTTTATCTATCCCATTACAAATTCTAAGTGGGTTAGTCCACTCATAATAGTGCCAAAGAAAGGTGGCAAGTAGAGGATTTTTTTTTACTTTAGGTTGTTGAACATGGCAACCTACAAAGATCATTTCTCGTTACCATTTGTAGATCAAGTGTTGGACACTATTTTTAGGCATTACTTTTATAGCTTTCTAGATGGTTATAGTGGCTATAACCAAACCTAGATCATGCTAGCAGATTAGGCCAAAACAACATTCATGAGTCCCTAGGAAACTTTTGCATATAGAAAGATGTCATTTAGTCTATGCAATGCCCCTGAAACCTTCCAATGCCTTGTCTTGAGAATCTTTCAATAGTAGATTAGTAGCAAGATAAAACTCTTCATGGATGACTTCTCCACCTATGGATTTACATTTGAGTAATCCTTGGACCATATTAAGCAAGTGCTAAAAAGGTGTGTGGAAACCAACCTTTAGCTCAATTGGTAAAAGAGTCATCTAATGGTCTAGGAGAGCGTTGTCTTGGGGCATAGAATATCATAAGTATGGATTGAGGTGAACCCTAAGAAAATAAGGGTCATCCAAGGAATTATCCAAAAACTAAAAATTATCAAAGATGTCTAGTCATTCCTTGGTCACACTGGCTACTATTGATGCTTTATAGAGAATTTTTCTAAGATTGTCAAACCTTTGGTAGAGCTTATAAAAAAGGATGTTTCATTTTTCTAAACTGAGGAATGTGAGAATGCATTCTAGCATCTCAAATAGAAGCTTGTGGAAACTCCAATTCTATGAGCACTTAACTAGTCTATATTTTTCCACATCATTATGGATGCATCGAATTATGCCTTGGGAGCCATGATCATGTAGTTGGACAATCGAAAACATCCTTACTACATCCACTACACAAGCTAAAGCATTGTGGATGCACAACTTAATTACACTATAATAGAGAAAAAATTGATGGTAGTGGTATTCACCTTGGATAAATTTGAGCATCATGTGCTTGGATACAAGGTGTTTATGCACATGAACCATAGTGCAATTTGGTTCCTTATGAACAAAGCAATGGTGATCCCCCATGTTATACAATGGCTGGTGATCTTACAGAAATTCAATCTTACAATGGTAGATCAAAAGGGAACTAAGAACATGGTCACCGATAAGTTGTCTTGATTAAGATGGAATAACAAAGAGGAGGAGAGCCCACCTTTCGATCAGTTTCTTGATAAAATCCACTTTGCTGGGGCTATAATTGAATAAATTCCTAATGAACCTAACTAGTATGATGAAATTCTCACCTACCTTTTTACTTAGGAGATGTCACAAGATTTGGAGAATAACAAGAAACAACAATTTCTTCACCAGGAAAAATGCTTCATGGAGATTAACGAACATCTTTAGAAGGTGTGCATCAATGGCCTAGTTTGTTTGTGTGTTCTTGATGCTAATCAATTTCATGTCCTCTAGGATGCTCATGAGGGCCCTTGTGGGGGTCACTATGCTGGGAGACACATAGCCATTAAGATCCTTATGGTAAGGTATTATTAGCCAACACTTTTTAGGGATGCTCACCACTACATCTACTCCTGTGATCATTGCCACTAGGATGACAGAATGACAATTTGCATGGAGGAACCTTAGTAGTGGATCCAACCACTAGAGCCCTTTAACATTTGGGGCATTGACTTCATTGGTCCCATCACACCCATGTCCAATGAAAAGGCATACATCATAATTGTTGTTGACTAGTGTATGAAATGGACAAAAGTAATAGTCATCACCGACTATACATCTTCTAGAGCTACTTGGTTTGTATAATAAAATGTTGTAAATAGATTTGGGGTGCCATGTGCACTAATTTCTAATAATTGTACTCATTTTACAAGCATCACCTTTCAAAAACTTATGTAACACTTGGAGGTAGAACATAAATTAACAACACCTTCCCATCCCCAAGCCAATAGTCAAGTAGAGGTTACAAATAAGGAGATCACTAAGATCTTAACAAGAATAATTAGTAAATATAGGAGAGACTGGAGCACTAAGCTTAATGATGCTCTTTGGGCTTACCACTCAACCCAAAAACTTCCTATAGGCTATTCTTCCTATGAGCTAGTGTACGGAAAATTGCCAACTCTTCCTATTTAGTTCGAGCTCCATACAATTTCAATAGCTTATGACCTTGACCTTGATCTTTGTTTAGCATAGAAAGAGATATTGATAAACCTTAACATGCTAGATGAGAATTAATTGGTGGTCCTTTCTTTGAATAAAGTGCACAAGGCATTTAGCAAGCAATGACATGACCTCAAAATAAGGAAGGTAAAATCTCAACTAGGAGATAAGGTCCTTTATTAGAACCCCACACATGTGCCACAAAGAACTAAGTTTCAAATGTTGTGGGAAGGACCTTACATCATCTATGAAGCTTTTCCTTTTGGAGCCATGTTGATCTACAAACCTAAAAGCCCAAATAAGAAACTATTGGTCAACATGCAACAAATTAAACCTTTCCATGAGCCTAAGAGAGCCAGTGACTACAACACCTCCTTAGATGGACAAGTACACTCAATATTTCAAATCTCTTCTTTCAAACTCAATCATGGGGGAGATGGCCATCCATGCTAATTAATTAAAATGACTCCTCAATTTTTTACATTTTTTGTTTCACTTTGTTTTTTTTACACTTTTTTTTACAACATCTTTAGTACAATTTTCCCTTTCTTAAATATTTTACTATTTCTTCTATATTTTACTTTATTTTGTTTGAATATTTCTAAAGTTCTTCTTTCTTTTCCTTTATTGCCACCAAGACTAAGTGCAATTGTAGCTACTATTGATGGTGGTTTGTACTTAATGTTATTTAATTGCTAATGTTTAGATTCTATCGTTGAATTTTAGTATTGATAACTAAGACATGGTTTCTTTTTCATGGGATAGGCAATGAGCCCAAATCATCCATCCATCCACAAACTCTACTGTGTTCCTTGTTTTGAAAATATATGGTTTCTCTCTTAATAAAAATTTTAACAAACTTGTGACCTTGGTAGTTTCCAAACTTCAGTAGGATTAAATGGATTGATAAGGATATGACTTCAAGGGGATTTGATGCTCTATGTACCTGCCTACCCTCTTAAGTGCATGAGTGTTTCCATGGATTTCTTACGATTTTGCTATCAACTAATAACAGGAAGTTAAAGTCTTCACATGGTGGGGTTCGCATCCAAAAATCATAAAAATATAAAATTCAAAAAAAAAACAATGGAAATTTAAAGCACATCCCTTAGACTTAATAATGGGCTACAATCATTGGTTATGGGACAAGAAGACATGTTACCCATGCCTAAAGGTCCCCTCTAAGGCCCTTTTTCACTTCCTGCTTCTCTTTTCTTCTTTTTAAGGAATGGTGACTAATCTATGAAAGCATTCTTGTATCTTGAGGAGGTGGATTGGTCTGAGAGTATTTATGCAAAGTCACTAGAAGTGGTTGGTTTTGATTTGGACTAAAAATGGATTTTATCAGGTCATTTAATCATAAAATCCACAAGGGACTTCATGTGACATGATTTAGGACTCCATTCCACCTTCTCTTTCATCTGGTTTACTTCCCATAATTCACCTCAATGTCAATTTTTCATGGTTTTTTTCAAAGTCTTAGTTTGATATGTTAAAATTCTCAGGTAGATTCTTATGGAATTTAGTCCTTAACTTTCCACAAACATTAATCACCCATGGGGTCCACAAATGCCTTGGTTTGAAGGCATGCAAGGGCATTAAGGACATGAGCCTACTATGGGGAGGTACCACTTACATACCTCTTGGTTGGTCTAGTTAAGTTTCTTATCCTTAGGCATTTTCATAATCAAATTATTTTGTGCACCCCATTGGTTGCATCCAATTGTGCACTCCTTCACATTGTTCTCCAATGAAAAACTCTTTTTTTTGTGAATTATGTAACCCTCTTCAAACATTTCATTGTGTTCATGGCTTTTTTGGCTCATGTTAGGATTAGTTAAGTAATAGTTAGTTATTAGAATAATTAGAAAAATTAAACATTTATTACTCTATTATCAACACTTAGGTGATTAAATGATAAAATATAAATGATAAAAATCAGATGCCTCAATTACACTTAACCATGCACTTGTACTTCACAAGTGGAGCTAAGAAGACAATGATCATGATTATTAGATTCACCTCCTAGACCCCATGTACTTAGAGAGCTAAATTCTATGAAATTGGATCAGATTGCTTAGTGAATGCTAGTGATTCGTATGCTTGGGTGTAGGGTATACTCATCGCTCATCAATTAATGAATTATTTGATCTTCTTTTAAAATAGGCTTACACTTTTAGATCCTAATCTTAGTGGCAATCATAGCTGATTAGAGCGGTTACTCTAATAATTAGAGTGGTTATTATTAGGGCATTTACTCTAATAATTAGAGTGGTAATTATTAGAGCGGTTACTCTAATTATTAGAGTGGTAATTATTAGAGCAGTTACTCTAATTATTAGAGTGGTTATTATTAGAGTGGCAGTTTCTCGAAAATTAGAGGGGCAGTTTCTCTCTAAAATTAGAGGGGCAGTTTCTCTAAAATTAGAGTGGCATTTTTTGTAATTATTAGAGTAGTTGCTCCGAAGCCTATAAATACAGTGCCCATGCACACAATAGGGAAAAGTCAAGAAGAAGAAGAAGAATTTAGAAGAAGAATTTAGAAGAGGAAGTCTTTTAGGAGTTAAGTAGCGAAACTCTAGCCAAGTGCCTGCAGCAGGAGGTCTAAGTGTGGATGGATCTTTATTCAAGCATTGTGTACCTGAGCATACCTTGTGTATGGCAATAAAGACGAGCTCTTTCTTTCATCCTTGCAGCACTTGAGATTTGTTTTCTTACTCATTTTCTTTATTTTATTTTCTTCTACATTTATTTTATTTTATTTTATGCACTTTACATTTCTATTATTAGCACACATAGTACGATCACTTTGAGCATGTGTGTAACACTTGTTAACCCAGTAACGATTAGCGTTTGGTAATCCCAGTAGTGTTGCGCTGGTTCAGGATGTGTACGGCAAGTGAGAATGGATACTGGCGTTAGGATTAGTTAAAGCCTAGTTAATTAGTAGTTAAGTTAAATTAGGCACTTAGTTATCTCTCTCTCTCCTCCCTTATTAGCAATAGGACATAAAAACATAAAAGCTATAAAAATCATATGCCTCAAGCTTACTTAACCATACAACCGTGACAATACAAGTAAGTTTGGGAAGACAACGATTAATTAACCCTGAGTGTTCCATTAGGGCACATAAGCACTTAGTCCTTGGAATTCGACCATATCGTCCATGAAATGCTTGTATTCGTATGGTTGAGTGTAGGGGTACCTCACCGCTCATCATTTGCATCGTTGCTAAGAACTTAGTTGTTTGTGCGCTATGTAGAACATAGGAAATAATCCATATCGTTGGGACATTAGAACGAACCCTTAGGGTTGATCAAAGGAAAGATAAGACAATGGTAAATCACACACCGAACAAGATGAAAATATCTTCTTCTTCGTACAAGAGCACTTCACCGCCTAGGACTAACACAAGAGACAGTCGGTGATATCATACACGTAACCAAGATCCACCTGTTCCTTAACAATTTCAAGTAGTATATACTCATCATGATAAGTATGTACCCAATTTCACCTTTATCCTTCACTAAGATGAACAACTACATTGGACAAACTTGGAGGATAACATAGTGTTTCCTCCAGACCAAGCAGTCCCCAACATGCTCCTTCGTGCTCTCACATGAATAGGCATGCCACTTTTATACGTGGAATACGTTGCATGTGATCATGACACAAGGGACTATCATCCCATAGAAGTGCAATGTCAATGGGACTT
The DNA here is from genome assembly GCA_015680685.1 of Gnetum montanum. Classification (NCBI taxonomy): domain Eukaryota; kingdom Viridiplantae; phylum Streptophyta; class Gnetopsida; order Gnetales; family Gnetaceae; genus Gnetum; species Gnetum montanum. The sequence continues at coordinate 26,039 of MNCI01033195.1, forward strand.
GCGACAGGAGAGTTACCATGCGTCCTTGAAGGGTAGATGGCCCCATAACGCCCTGCATATTTTAAGCGAAATTGGGGATGGCGAACCAGTTTCAACAAGTTCCCCACCAAATGATGTTCCCCCTCCTAACGATGGTCAGGAGGTGGTGTATTAGAACCTCCACTCCATAGTTCACAACCCTAGTTCTGATCCTCACGAACACAAAGTTTTCAACAAGGGAACACAAACACACAATAAGGGTAGATGTTCTGATAGTAATCACGATCAAGGCCAAGACCACTGAAGAGAAGGTAGAAAACACTGTCATGACGATGGTTCTCCTTCTTCTTCACCTTCATCGTCACATTCACCCTCTCCTTTGGTGTCAGGATGTAGTCATAAGGAAACTAACCATGAGGATAAAGGAAGACAAAGTGAAAAACATCAACGAGATAGTCAAGAATGAGGACGAGGACACTCTAGGGAATCACGACATAGAAGAAGGAAGAGTAGGGAACCATCTAGACATCATAGAAGCTATGAACGAGATGACCACAAAGAACCCCTACTCGCAACCAAAAGCATGTTAGATATCACGGAGGCTGTAAGAGTTCCAACAAGTCACCAAAAGGACAATAGGATCAAGAGGTTAGACATGAACAATATCCCACGATTTGAAGGGGGATACAACGCTGATCCTCAAAACCACTTACAAGCATTACATGATGCATGTGCCTTGTAGAACATCGAGAACGAATGGCAAAAACTGAATTTGTTCCCAAGGATACTAGTGAAAGAAGCAGAAAGCTGGTACCGGTCCTTAGAATTGGAATCCATTCAAAGGTGGAGTACAACGTTAGAATTGTTTAATGATAAGTATCAAACGTACTCCTAAGTTTCTAACCTATGAAAAAAAATCCAAGGATGGAAGCAAGGAAATCATGAACCCTTGGATGCTGCCATGGGCCACTATTACACACTGCTACATCATTGTCTTGGCCATGGTTATTCGTAGCGGGATCAACTATGCCATCTCGTGGATGGACTTAGGCATGAAATAAGGAGAACCCTTAGAATGTATGCCCAAGGTAGATTATTAGAGCTTAGGTTTCATCAGGTTCATAGATTGCTAGAGCAAGTGACCAAAGAAGAAGGGGAGCTACGTAAGAGAGAAAGTGTGGAAGAATACAACCAAGATCCTTCGCTCTGAAAATGGGGAGCGAGATTCTGTGAAGAGGAGGAAGAGTCACCACTCGAGGAGATGTTGAATAGGAAAACTTTGTCACTCCAAAAATTAACAACATAAGTGTCAGCAAAAATAGAACAAATGTGAGACTCGCTCGATAGTAGATTTGAAACTATTCTTAAAATCGTAGAGGAGTCTAGGGAGCGAGGTAGTGACTATGAAAAAAAGAAAAAGAGAGAAGTAGAAAATGTACGTAACAAAGGTAAGGGTAAAATGGCCATCAGCGAAGAGGTTGTGGATTCAGATACGGAAAATGATGGTGGATGTGAGATATGCCAATAAGACCATCCTAAGGGATGTTTCCCAATGATCTCACATTTACAAGAGTCTAGGATGTATGCACTTAACCCATCACTTAATAAATGGCAAGCACCCCGACGGTTACCGTATCCCCAAGGTAACCCAACGTAATTCCACCAACCTCCAATATATTATCCAAGTGGAACTCCGCCACAACCTGTTGAGCAACATCAACAGTGGCAATACCCACAGTCATGGGGGATGCCACCACCAAGGCAACAATACCCCTACCGAAAACTGGATCCATATGGCTACTACATGCAACAGCCAATCTCTCCACATGAATCTATTGGTCACGTGACACCACAACATCACTATCAAACTCAGGATTATTATAGGACTCCTCCTAGGAGAGATAACCCATAGACATACCATCATCCAAATCCATCCACAACTCTCACACCAATAGCTCCATTACCACCCGCTCCAGCAATGCAAGGGAAACTCCCCACTCAACTGCAGCAACGCAATGCTACGAGGGCTATGAATCTTCAACCCACTACTAGTTCTAACAACCGTATGAAGAAAAAATATTTCTTTAGGACCAACAGACTAACCAAACCCTTACAATCACAAGTGGCTAATTCCTTAGATGCCTTAGTATCAATCAAAACTTCAAAGCCTCCTTCAACTCAACCACCACACTCAATGCATACCATCATGCTAACACATGTCATCACTGATTAGATCAAAGCTAGCCACCTTCCTAGGAAATTCTCTGATCCTGGGAGTCCTTTGATATACTTACAAATTGCTAGAAATGTGCTATGCAAGGCTCTTTTGGATTCAAGTCCTGGTGTCAACTTGATTTCTCAAGAAATGTACAAGGCTTGGAACCTGCCTCCATTAAAAAAGAGCAACATTCATCTAGAGTTGGCCAACCAATTCATAACTGTCCCATTGGAACTGGTGGAAGATGTTGTTACCACTATTTGTGGGTGGTCGTACCCAGCTGACTTCCTAGTGATTTAGGTGAACAATGGTAAGGGGGACTTCCCAATCATAATGGGAAGAGCATGGCTAAGCACCATCGATAGACGCCTAGGAATCTATGATCCTTTCCTAGAAATATCAAAGGAAAATACATTCAGAAAGATCGAGAAGAAGAAAGTTCCATGCATCACATACAGTGACACAGGGTGTAATTGTGTGCAAAGGTCATGGGTTGTGCATAGTTTAACATTGCCTACATGCAATCAGTGTGCACAAGTGATTAATATACAAAGATGTTTGTATGTAGCAACCATACAACAGGAAGGCACCCAGTGGTTGATAGCTGATCAAGGAAGCAGTTCACTCATATGCATGGAACCAATTGAGAGTTTAACTTGTGCTTACATCGATAGCATAGACACATTAGAGCAAGTCCACCACCAACTTCCAAGTCTTAACCTTGAAAATGTCAACTGGGGGAAGTTGGAAATCCCTGAGAAGTTTAAGTAGGAGCCTCTCGAGTTGAAACCATTACCCACCGGTATGGAATACATGTTCCTTAAAAATGGAAAATTGGTAATTATCAATGCTAAGCTTGCTCCTCAACAGAGAAGGCACAAAATCTCACACATAGGGATAGAGGTAGATCTCGAAAAAATCAAAGTTATCCAAGAAATTACCCATCAACTGGAAATTGTTAAAAATATTTGATCATTCCTTGGACATACTGGCTACTATAGGAGATTTATTAAGAACTTTTCAAAGGTCACCAAACCATTGGTGGAATTAACGAAAAAGGATGTACCTTTCAAACCAGGAGATAAGGTTCTCTATTGGACTCCCACACATGTGCCACAATGTACTAAATTTCAAACACTATGGGAAGGACCTTACATTATTCATACAACCTATTCTTTAGGGGCCATGACCATATACAAACCTGAGAGCCCTGATAAGAGATTATTAGTCAATGTGCAATAGACCAAATCTTTCCATGAACTTAGAATGGCTAGTGCACATAGTACCTCTGAGAAGGGATGACCCCGCTCATTATTTTGGATCTCCTCCTTTCAACTCAGTCATGGGGGAGATGGCCACCTCTGCTGATCAATTGAGGCCCTCAGTTCTTTTTAAATTTTTTGTTTAACACATTTTTTTACACATTTTTGTTTCATAGATTTTTATTTTACACATTTTTTTAACTTTTCTTATTTTTTTTTACACCATCGTTCATATTTTTACTATTTCTTTATTTGCTTGATTGCTTTTATCCGTCATCCAATAAGTACTCATGATGGTGGATTGAATTATATCATATTAATTGCTAATGTTTGATTTTTACCTTTGAATTATGATGCTGATATTAAGGTATGGTTCTTTTGATATAACAGGCAATGAGTCCATGTCGTCCATGCATCCATGAATTTCTATGGTCTCTCTTGGCTTAAAAATTTACAGTCCCTTTCTTTAAATAATAGAACTATCAACGAATTGGTGATTGAGTATTTCTCAAACTAAGGCAGGACTCAAGGATTGAAAAGGGTGTGACTTCAAGGGGATTTGATGCATTTGTGCTGGCCATTCTCTTGGGTGCTTGAATGTTTCCTTCTTGGATTTTCCTTTCCATTCCGATGTTGCTCCATTATTGGGAAGTTGAGCTAATAAAAATAATAAGTCTTTGCATGGTGTGGTTCTCACGCAAAAAAAAAAAAAAAGGAAAAAGGAAAAAAGTGAGAATTCAAAGCACACCCCTTAGACAAAATAAATGCAAAAAAAAAAAAAAAATACATGGGTCTTTGCATGGTGTGGTTCCCATTCAAAAAAAAACAACATGGCAATTCAAAGCACATCCCTTAAACCAAATAAAAGGCTACAAGCACTAGTTATGGAACTAGAAAGATATGTTACCCATGCCTAAAGGTTCCCTCTAACTAAGGCCCTTTCTCGCTTCCTACTTCTCCATCTTGATCTCCTTGGACTGGTGGTGACTCTTTGTGGAAGCATTCTTGTTGCTTCAAGTAGATGGATTGGTCAAGTGTGTTGATGCGAGGTCACTGGATGTGATTTGTTTGAGTCTAGATTTGGGATGAGTTCTACTCAGTCACATTAACCATAAAATACACAAGGGGCTTTACACAACCTTGTTCGTGGAATTCCATTCCATTCTCTCTACTTCATCTTTCTTCCCATTTTCCACCTCATTGCTGGTTTTATCATTAGTCCATTTCTGGGTTGATGCATTATTTTTCTTTAGTAAATTCTTGTGGGTAAGTTTTTAACTCTTGCTTCCAAATGACATTCCTAGAGCCTATGGACTCTTTGGTTTGTAGGTTTGTCAGGGCATAAAAGGCATGAGCCTGCTTTGGGGAGGACCCACTGGCATTCCTTTTTGGTTCAATTGTTAACTTCTTTCCCTTAAACATTTCTTGCAATCGATTATTTCTTGTTTCATCCCCATCCATGACATCTATTTTATTGGCGTTGTTGTTGTTATTTTTTCCTATCTTTCTTGTTTCTCATATTTTTCCATCTTATAGCTACAGAAGGTTCGCTCTTAGTCGTGGGGGCCCTAGCACAAATTTTTCAATTTTCTCCATTTTACTATTCGCCTAACCCCTACACCTTGGGTAGTCACTTGTTATAAATCTCCAAACTAGTTTTTGCCACAACCACAACTCAGCCAATGCGCTTCATCTTGAGGCAAGGTATCAATTGCATTGTGGTTTATCTATCCTTGCTCATTTGTAACTGTGTTGTGTGTGCAAATGGTGATCATACAAATAATGGACTAGGCTTGGAGGAAGCACTCAGGATGGACTGGAACTAGAGCATTTACGAAAGGAGCAAGTTTGGTGGCGTGGCTATGGATAAATAATGGAAGGCGCAATCTTAGCATTGGTGGTAACACGCTTCATTTTCTTTCTCTCTCTTTTTCTACAAGCTACCAAATAAAGGTTTGGATGTCATTTATGTAAGAGTGATATGATTATTGATCTGTCCATGGGGCACATTGAGTCTGTTATCCGTCAGTTGTCAATTAATCAATAATCCCATACCTTTCCAATATTTTGTAAGGAACTCGAGGACAAGTTTTCATTTAGTCATGGAGTTATGATTAGAGCAGTTACTCTAATAATTAGAGTGGTTATTATTAGGGTAGTTACTCTAATTATTAGAGTGGCAGTTTCTTTAAAATTAGAGGGGCAGTTTCTCTAAAATTATAGTGGCAGTTTCTCTCTAAAATTAGAGGGGCGGTTTCTCTAAAATTAGACTGGCAGTTTTTTTAATTATTAGAGTAGTTTCTTTCAAGCCTATAAATACAGTGCCTAGGCACACAATAGGGAAAAGTCAAGAAGAAGAAGAATTCAGAAGAGGAAGTCTTTTAGGAGTCAAGTAGCGAAACTCTAGCCAAGTGCCCGTAATAGGAGGTCTAAGTGTGGATGGATCTTTATTCAAGCATTGTGTACTTTAGCACACCTTGTGTACGGCAATAAAGACGAGCTCTTGGATTCATCCTTGCAGCACTTGAGATTTTTTTTCTTACTCATTTCCTTTATTTTATTTTCTTCTACATTTATTTTATTTTATTTTATGCACTTTACATTTCTATTNTAAAAATCATATGCCTCAAGCTTACTTAACCATACAACCGTGACAATACAAGTAAGTTTGGAAAAAAAACGATTAATTAACCCTGAGTGTTCCATTAGGGCACATAAGCACTTAGTCCTTGGAATTCGACCGGATCGTCCATGAAACACTTGTATTCGTATGGTTGAGCGTAGGGGTACCTTGCCACTCATCAATAGAGGTCCATGTGATTCATTTGATTTAACTATAAAGTTGGCTTGCTAAAAAATTTCCACAAATTTGATAGAGCTTATCTGTCTACTTTTCTTGATTTATGTTTTATGTATTAGTACAATTAATTTGATTGAGCACATCTAGAATGCAATCTATTAGAACATCTTCCTATCAAATTCTCTATTTAAAGGATAGACTATGTGAATCTTTGGTCTAAACTTTTTATTGTTAATATTACTTTTTTGTGCAATAAAAAGTTTTAAATGTCTTTTTATCATGGTTGGAACTTGGTTCAATACCTATGAATTTTGATGGCTTCATTGAATAATGGAAAAATATTATTATTTATATTGTTAAATTTTTAAGATATTTTGGTAAATACTTACTAAAAAGTTTCAACTTGTTACCCTTCAAATTAGACATAAAATTTATCAACTTATAGAACATTTATCTCATACCCCTCATAATGGAAGTATTTAATACTAGCTTGCTAGCCTCCAATAGTTGCAAAAAAATTTGAAGACCAAAAAACTAAAGGTGATTTACTTAAGCATGAATTATTTTGGTTAAATATAAGGAATAAAGCCTCAAAAGAATTCATCAAGTTTTTAAAAGTCTCTACAATAAGTTATCAAATAAAATGAAATTCATGTTAATAATGAGATTCTCTCTACTTTTGTAGATATTTTAAATTATTTTTAATCATTATTCATAGATATTTATTTCACAAGATATTAATAAAGAATCTTTAAACTTTTACTTATCTATGACTTCCACTTATTCTTACTCCATTTTATAAAAGGATGACATGTTAACTATGTAAGCTTTTAAAGAAGCTTTATTTTCCATAGTTAATAGAAAAATCTCATAGTTTAGAGAATCTACTTTGTGGGTTTTATAAAAAAAAATTTAGGATGATATTGATGTATATATTTTTAATATGTATAAGAAAGCTCTTTCTAAAGGTTCTTCTAGTCAAATGATTTCTTGGGAAGCGTTTGAAAACCTATATGGCGCTTCGAAAGCAATGAGGCTTTGCTTTCACCAAATACATACTTTTCTTCATCAATCTTTACGCCTTGACAGTGCTATCCAAGGTCTATTTCATGGCCTCCATTGGTCTAATGGGGCATAAATTTTTCCTTATCGGCCACATGTTCCCTTCCAATTGTTACACGATTCTTCCGAAGTCATTCTATGCTGTAATCGATCCTGGAATAAACAAGAAATTGAGGATTTTTGGATCTCTCTTTTCAACCAAATTTGGCATCTCCCGACTCTTCCTAAAATTCAACAATTCCTTTGGTGTTTTCTTCATCAAGGCCTCCCAATCGGGAATCATTTAGCATACCTCAGGATTCACTCCCCTAAGTGCCCTTTATGTAA
>MNCI01033198.1:1572-11690 GCA_015680685.1 Gnetum montanum
TGTACACTCATCCAAATGAGTTTGTACCTAATTTAATCTTCATCCTGCATTAGGATGAATAGCTAAAGTGGAGAGATATGGAGGGCAACATTGTATTGTCACCTGATTGATTTGTTCCTAGTATTCTACTCCAAACTCTTAAGGGGTTGGGCATCTAGGACCTCCATGATGAATACGTTGTGTAGGATCATGACTATCAAGACTACCATTCCACCAAAACACAATGTAAATGAGATCAGCACCAAGAGAAGCATCATGATGCTACAAAAGGGAAATGGTTCACCAACCTCTTATTCTTGTTAAACCAAAATGACAATGAGGATCCTCCCTATAGGGGTTCTCAACATCAAGCTTTTCCACCCCTTGACTCTAGTGAAGGGGGCTTGAACATGAATCTATAGTTCGCTATCAACAATCCAGGTTTAGGAAAAAGTGGAAGTCAAGGTAGGGGCTTGGGCAAGCATCATGATAATAGAAAACCTAATGATCATGTCTATGACAAGCAGAGAGGAGGTGGAAAATTCCATGGTGGTGGTAGTCCTCCTCCCTGTTTGCCCTCTTCATATGCATCTTATTCTTCCTCCTCTAAGTTTGATTGAAATCACAAGGGATGAAACTGTGATGGAGGTGAATGGAGGGACAATGATCTTAGGCCCCATCATGATCGAAGGGGTTGCAGGGGATGTCATAGGCATCATCAAAATCATGATAATGATTTGCCCCTACTAGAAACTCAAAGCACGCTGAACATCACAGAAGTAGTCAAGATCCCAATTAAGCATGTGAAAGATAGAAAAATCAATTAGTTCGATATGAAAAATATTCCTAGATTTGAGGGGGGATATAAATCAAATCCACAAACCCATCTTTAGGCCTTTCATGATGTTTATGCCTTGCAAAACATAGAAAATGACTACTAGAAACTTAAGCTATTCCCCAAGACACATAAAAGAAGCTAAAAGTTAGTATCACTCCTTGGAGCTAGACTCAATTCGTAGATGGAGTACAATGCTTGATATGTTCAATGACAAATATAAAATACACTCCAAAGTATTTAGTTTGAGAAAGAAAATCCAAGGCTAGCAACAAGGAACACATGAACCCTTGGATGTAGCCATGGGCAAGTATTATTCCCTTTTGCACAGATGTCTTGGCCATGGTTATTTTCAATGGAAGCAACTTTGCCATATCATAGATGGGCTCTGATTTGAAATGATGAGAACTCTTGGGATCTATGTTGACAAGAGACTATTAAAACTAAGAGTCCATTAGATTCAAAGGCTGATTGAGCAAGTTGCAAAAGAAGAAGATGAGTTGAGAAAATAGGAAAGCACCGAGGAGTATAATTAGGAGCCTTCCATCAAAAAAAGGGAGGTTTGATTTTGTGACAGTGAGGGGGAGGCACAATTTGATGAGGTGATGCAGCAGAAAAACCTTGCCAATTCAAAAATGCATGTTTAAAATTTCAAATAAGGTTGATAAAATGTGGAAATCTTTGGATAAAAAATTTTAAGCTTCTTTAAAAGTTGTAGATGAATCCAAAGAACAAAGTAGTGATTGTGATCATAGAAGAAGGAAACAAGCTGAACATGCCTACCAAAGGGGTAAGGGCATGGTGAAATAGTAGAAGAGGTTGTAGATTTAGAATCAAATGTTGATGGTGGGTGTGAAATTTGCCAATATGAACATCCTAAGATATGTTATCCTATTGTGTCACACTTATAGGAATCTAGGGTGTATGCTCTAAATCCTAGACTACCATGAAGGTAAGCACCCAAAAGTTTTTCTTATCCTTAAGGCAACCTAAGGTAGTTCCACCAACAACAATAGGCTTATTATCCAAGTGAAGCTCCACCAAAACTATATGATAAGTATTAGTAGTGGCAACATCCATAGTTGTGGGGGATGCCCCCACCAAGGTAGCAATACCCTTACAGGTAGCTAGATTTGTATGGGTACTATGTTCAAGAACCAATGTCTCTGTGTGACTCTTCTAGTCATGCATCTTTTCAACATCACTACTACCCTTCAAAGTATTACAAAACTCATTCTCCATCTCCTAGAGGGGAAACCTCATATCCCTATCACACTCCTCATCATTCAACACATGTTCCTCCATCCTCAATCCAATTACTTCCTACTCCATATATGGAGGGTGAAATTCCCATACAGCCACAACAACGTAATGCTACCAAGGTTGTTAACTTACAACTAGCATGCTAGGTGAGTGGTTTAGAAGCTAGATCTTGTAAAAGACCATTCTTTCAAACTAATAGCCATACAAAACCCTCATCTACTTATGTAGCTAGTCACCCTATGCCTCCTTCATCCTTTGCATCCATTCCCTTCAAGAGCCCTTCAAACCAAACATTGCCCAAGATCTGCACTATCATATTGACCCATGTTGTATCTAATTGGATCAAGGCTAGTAACCTTCCTAGAAAAAGAGATGATCTTAGATGTCTACTAATCTACTTGAAAATTAATGGAAATGGGCCATGCAAGGCTATTCTCAATTTAGGTTTTGGTGTTAATATAATTTTCCATAAAAAGTACAATGTTTGAAACTGTCCTCCTCTCAAGAAGAGCAACATCCATTTAGAATTGGTAAATTAATCCATCACCATTCCTTTGGAACTAGTGAAGGACATTGTAACCATTGTTTGTGGGTGGTTGTATCCTACTGATTTCCTGGTAATTAAAGTAACAATTACAAGGGGGACTTCCCAATCATTATGGGAAGGGCTTGGTTGAGCACTCTTGATGCAAAAATGGACATTAGATATTTTCCCTAAAGATTTCTAAGGAAAATGCATTCAGAAAGATCAAGAATAAGCAAGTTCCATGCATCGCATAAGGTGATATAGAGTGTAACTATGTGTAAAAACTCTGGTCTATTAAAAGTACATTAATCAAAGCATGTAGATAGTATGCAGATGAATCTAAAATTCAAAAGTACCTGCATGTAGTAGCTATAAAATAGGAGGTTACCTAGTGGCTGATAGCTGATTCTAAGAGTAGCACACTTTGTATGGAACTTACTAAGAGCTTAACTTATGCTTATGTTGAAGGCATGGATGAACTATAGTAATTTCATAGCCAACTCTCTAATGATGAACTTGATGATACCAATTGGGAAGACTTGGAAATCCCTGATAGTTTTAAACAAGAGTCCTTAGAGTTAAAAACTCTACCTACCATCATGAAATATGCATTTTTGAAAAATGGCAAGTTGATGATAATCAATGTCAACCTTGCTCCTGAGTAGAAAAGGATGCTATTGAAGGTGGTCAACAAATGACCAACAACCTTTTCTTGGTCATATCTTGAACTTACAAGGATTGATCCTAGGATATTTCAACATCGCATCTACACTAATCCAATTATGGATAGTGAGTGGGTTAGCTCACTTGTAATTGTGCCAAAGAAAGATGTGTACTAATTTCAGGCTATTAAACATGGCAATGTTCAAAAATCATTATCCATTATCATTTGTGGACTAGGTGTTGGACACTATTTCTAGGCATTTCTATTATAATGTTTGGATGGTTATAGTGGCTATAATCAAATTTAGATCATGCTTGCGGATCAATCTAAAAAAACATTCATAAGTCCTTGAGAGAGTTTTGCATCTTGGAAGATGCCTTTTGATATGTGTAATGCCCTTGCAACTTTCCAACACCTTGTCTTAAGTATTTTTCAGTAGTAGACTAGTATCAAGGTGGAAGTCTTCATGGATGACTTCTCCATCTATGGTGCTACATTCAAGTAAGCCTTGGACCACCTTGAGAAAGTGCTTAGCTTTTATAGACCTCCATAGTGCCCAATTTTGATGGATTTGACCCTGTGTTACCTTGGGAAGATCCTATAACCTTAGTTTTGTACCTCTAAGCAATGAAAAATTCATTTTCCTTAGTTTCCAAACTAAGGATTCCTATTTCCATGTTGAGTCTAGAGTGAAACCCTCAAAACACTTGATTTTTTGGTCTAAATAGCCTAAAAATAGCCCAAATTGATGCTTGAATTTACCTAATACCTTGTAGCCTCAAAACATGACCTAATAATGCCTAATATTGGAAAAACCTAATCATTTTTTACTTATATTATCCAAACTTTATCATATATAGCTTAATTTTCTTGATTTTTGCATTATTACATAATGTTTTGGCCTCCTTTTGGACTTATGTTGCCTTGTTAACCTTGTTAACCTTATATGCCTTTTATAAAACCTTTGTTAGGCCTTTAAATGATATCAAATAGTGGGGTTTGACCTTCTCTGACCACTATTTCACACCATCTAACCATGGCCCACTAAGGCCTTAAATTGGCATCATAGTCCACCAAGACTATAAACTAGCATCATAGACTACTAAGGCCTTCAATTAGCAAAATTGTAACCTTTATTGACCATTTTTATCCTTATAGTTCCCATTTTTTGGCCTTTATGTGATCTATTATTTGCCTCTATTTCACATTGTTGAATTGACCTTATCTCATTGATGACCTTGGATGGCCTTAATTGCATTAGATTTGCATATGTTTTATGAAATTTTAACATTATTTATTCACTTTTACCTAGGTGTCACTTAATATGCTTTTTCTTGATATGCAAGATCAAAGTATGAGTACCTAGGAGCAAATCAGTTTACCTTTGTATCTACATGGACCTCACAGTGATATTAAATGGTGTATTGACCCTAATTTCCTAGATCTTGAACTTGAGAGTCTTGTAGACCACATATCCTCAATAGAGAAACCTCTAGAATGGACTAAAAACATAGTAAAAAGGCCCTTGACTTAGAAGTGGGAGACATAATCAAAGACCCTCTAGTTGAGGTTCCTATTACAACACATAGTGGTGAGGAGAAAACCATTAAACTAAGTTTCTTACTAGAGCCTCGATGCACCCAAGATATCACCAAAGTTATACAAAACAACATTAAGGAATTTGCCTTGTCATATGATGATATGCCATGCCTAGACCCACATCTAGTTTAGCACAACATCACACTAGATCCTGGCATTAGACTAGTTAAGAAAAAAGTGTGCAAGATTAGACCTAATTTGGCCTTGGTAGTTCGTGATGAAATCTCAAAGCTCTACCAAGTAGGTTTCATTAGGGCTATTGATTACATAGAATGGTTATCCAACATAGTGGTAGTCCCTAAGAAAAATGGAAGTATCTATATTTGCATCAATTTTTAAGACCTAAATATAGCAACCATTAAGGATGACTTTTCTTTGCCTAGTATTGATCAACTTATTGATACTATAGTTGGACATGCCTTGTTGTCCTTTATGGATGGATTTTTAGGATATAACCAAATTAGGATCAACCTAGAGCACCATCTTAGCATAACCTTTATAACTCCATGGGGTACGTTTTGTTATACCATGATGCCCTTTGGCCTTAAGAATGTTGGAGCAACGTACCAGAGAGCCATGACCTATATCTTCAGTGATTACATGTTAGGTTTACTTAATGTTTACATGGAAGACATAGCTATAAAGTATAAGATAGTTGATGACCATGATAATGACTTAGATCTTGTGCTTAAATGATGCCTCAAATATGAGCTTAGGCTCAATCCTAAGAAGTGTGTCTTTGATGTTAAGACTGGTAGGATGCTTGGCTTTGTAGTCTTTGAAACATGGATACTCGTAGATCTTGATAAGGCTAATGTCATATCCAAATTAGAAATACCTATCAACCTTAAAGAGCTTTAGGGATTACAAGCTATATTATAGTTTATTTGTAGGTTTATCACTAGGCTTATAGATAAGTTACAGCTCATGCAACACTTGCTTAAGAAAAATGTTCACCTTGAGTGGACAGCTTAATGCCAAGAGGCCTTTGAAAACCTTAAGCAAGAGTTGACACAACTATTGATAGTCTATCCTCCATAAGAGGGTAAATCATATTACATTTATCTTGCTATCTCTAATACATACATTGCCTCCCTAATCTATCAAAAATGTGATGATCAAGTAGAAATGCTTGTATACTACCTTATTCATGTGTTAGTAGCACACAAGACCTAATACACTAAAGTGGAGAAGTATTTTCTAGAACTAGTCTTCTCTTTAAAGAAATGGAGACACTACCTCTTTAGAAGCCAAGTCAATGTAATTTGCAAGGATAACATACTTAGAGTCATAATGACCAACATCTATGAAAGTATCTGTATATCTCAATGGAAAGCCATAACCATGGAGTTTCACCTCTATTATGTCTCTCAATCCTTAACAAAAGGTCAAGCTATAGTCATACAACTCATAGTTCCACCTATTGATGACTAAGAAACCATAGATCCTAAGTTTCTAATGAATACATTAACATAGTTAACTAAGTGCCTGAGGGTTATGAGGCAGTCATGGACTTTGACCAACCTTCAACTTCCCATGAAGATAGTGCTACCATCATCACATTCCTATTTGGTGAAATCCAATCCTTTTCCTATCGCTTTGGGTTCTCATGTACCAACAACATAGCAGAAGATGATTCACAACTCATGGTTAACTAAGTAACTGAAGTCTATGCATGCAAAGGTAAGCATTTACAACCTTATTATGACCTAGGAATTAGAGACCTAGGAATTAGACACCTAGGCATCAAAGATGATTCACAACTCATGGTTAACTAAGTAACTGAAGTCTATGCATGCAAAGGTAAGCGTTTACAACCTTATTGTGACCTAGGAAAGTAGTTATTATAGTAATTAATAAATGTTGATATCCAACACATACCTCAAAAAAAATGCCATAGTTGATGTAAATTACAACATTAGCCCTCAGTGTGATGCCATATGTGTTTAGCAACTTGCTCACATTAATTGTGGATTGCACTACTCCAAGCACATAGAACATTAAGGAGACCTTTGTCATCATCATTCATACTATTTCTTCTAAGAAAAGGTATGACAATATAAAATTTTGCATTATGCATGGTAAATATTCACAAGGCCTAACTACTGCTCAAAAGGATGTCATATGCAAGTGATCGAAGCAGTATGTCATTGTAGGTGATTAAACATTATGTTGATGATCCTATGATGGCATACTACTAAAGTGCTTAGGTAAAATTGAGGCTAGAATAGTCCTAGAGGAGGTTCACAAGAGAGGTTGTGGAGGACATATAGGACCTAGAGCCATGGCTAGTAAGATTAGATAGTTATGCTACTATTGGTCCCATATGGAAATTGACTATCTACTAAAGGTTAAGTGATGTGACGCATGTCAATGATATAGCAACCTAATACATGTATCACCAAATGAATTACATACAACCTAGATAACGTGGCTATTTTAATGATGGGAGTTGGATATCATTGAACCCATAACACCTACATCTTTTGTAGGACATAGCTTCATCATGACTACAACTGAATACATTACCAAGTGGGTTGAGGCTATTTTCCTAAGGAATACCACATCTAAACAAGTTTGCAAATTTATCCTAGATAACATCATAGCTCATTTTGACATATCTAGTATCATAGTTATGGACAATGGACATCAATTTAGCATCCAAGAAACCAAGGATTTCTGTCACAACCTAGGCATTAAGCATTCTTTCTTGTCACCTTACTACCCTCAATCTAATGAATAGGTAGAAGTAATTAACAAGGCCATCATCAACTTGCTCAAGAAGACGCTCAACAATAGGAAGTAGAAGTGGCATGAGAGGCTTGTCCATGCACTTTAGGCATATAGAAAAAACTATCACATAGCAACCAACATGACCCATTATAGCCTTGTTCATGGTTCTAAGTATATTTTACCTCTTGAATTGCATGTATCATCGCTCTGAGTAGCCTTGACCAACTTCATCAACGACGAGTAGAGCAAGGAGTTGTAGATGATAGCCCTAGATTCAATGGAGAAGTAGTGTATGCAAGTGTTTGCTCACATCAAGCACTATCAAGAGAGGAAAAAGTGACAACATTACCATAACTTTACCATGTGTAAGATCAAGGAGGAGGACCTAGTCCTCAAAGCTATTTGCGAGCATGTAAACAAATTCTTAGCTACTTAGGAAGGACTCTTCCTTATCACTAAAACCTACCAAAATGGAGCATTCAAAATAGCTGACATGGATGGGAATGAGTTGCCCAATCTAGTCAATCATTCCTATCTAAAGCCATACTACATTAAGTTGATGATCATCAATAAGAAAGCCTACTTTCAATGGTTTACTATGATGTTAAATTGGCAACATGGCCTCCCAAGGCCTTAAATTAGCACCATGGCCTATCACGGCCCTAAAATAGTGACCTTGGTAACCTAGATAGCCTAATTCGCATGTGGCCTATATGGATTGTAGCATTATAATATGAAGTGGTGTTTTGTATTCTTTTTCAGTGCCTCTTGGGTCAATCCTCTAGGCACCAACAAAGAGGGGCCATTGAAAGACCATAAACTTTTACATGGTATAACCAATCTTCATCATGTAGCTTTCACTCCATGAAACCCAAGGCAAAATTTCATTGTAAATGTGAAAATTGTAATCCACAACAGGAAATTTCACATGCTTTATACTTTTGGGGCTAAAAAATGCTTCATAAGTGGTTAAAGCTTTATTACCCAAGTGAAAAATTTACCTAGTATCTATATTTTGGCTTGGGGGTGTTAAAATTCCTTTTGGAATGCTAAAATAGGAAATTTGATCTACTTTGGAAACACCTATAAGGGGTAGATCTCACCTACCCCTAGCATGGAACTGTGGTGGGGGGGCAGGGGTTGGTGGTGGTGGGGACATACACATTTCCTAATCTCTCAAAGATTAGGAAAAACTTGCACAAATAATGTACACTCCTAATCCTTCTTCCCCCACCCCCCCTACACCCTTGTAACCTTGTAACCATATGTACTCATAGTTGATTAGCCTAGATTTTTTTCTAATGACATTTTGTTTACTTCATTTTAGTCTTTCTTTTGTAAGTTTACTTTTATTTGCATTTTTATTAAAGCCTTTTTTCTTTTCTAAGAACAATATAAACTACAAAAACCTCATAAAAATTATAAACTTAGGAAAATACATTAAAAATATTAAAACATAAAACAAATAAAATATATCTTTCCTTACAACCTAGGCCCATCATGGCCTAAAACTGACAACATCGTAGGGCCTACCATGGCCTAAAATTGGCAAAACCCTTTTACAACTGTATAATGTACGATGCATCATGGCCTGAAACTGGCAACAATGCATGGCCTACCATGGCCTTAAATTGGCAAACTAATTAAAATGACATGTGGCTTCCATGGCCTAAAACTAGCAAGCATCCTTTTACCTTGCTCCCTTTTTATCTCACAATTGTATTACTAGATTTGTCAACATAGCCATAGATAATCATAACATGAAATCATAAAGCCATGATAAAACCATAACATTAGAATACTATATAACCAAAACTGAATCCAAAACCTAAAATTTAAAATCCTTATAACATACATAGCCATAGTGACACTGTGTTGCAAAGTATCCAAATAATAATAAATAATAACTACAAAATCATTCATAACAAAGTCTTCACTAACAATAGCCATCAACATCAATGATAAATGTACACATTATGGGAAACTAAAGAATGTTGAGGAGCATCCAAAGGAGGAAGTGGTGGGCCTTCCCACCCTTGCTGCTGGGGCTACCAATGTCTCCTAGCTACAAAAATATAACAACATAAAGACAATCAGTATTCAACAACAAACCTATAACTTAAACAAAAATTAAAACAAAAAAATATAAATATATCAAGCCTATGGGGAATCTAGCTTGATGAACTCTAGGGATAGATGTTGAAGACTAGTCTACAAATAATGGCGAGTCTAGTCTATGAATAATGTTGGCCCAATTGACATCCCTAAAATTAACACATGTGAGGATGTTTGTTGGATCCACTCCAATCCAATTAGATGGGTTCCTGTGACACTATAGTCATAGAAGTCTCACTTATAGTTGTGGTGACTTGCAAAGTAGGAGATTTAGCCAACATGAAAGTTCTTTTAAAGAGTTAGTAAGCATTCTTGACCTAAATCACTTGGATGAATAGCTCTCTCTTGCATCTTTCAACCATCTCCTCCTTAAGCCACTTAACGTATGCCTCGTAATCAGCCTT
>MNCI01033201.1:1387-14149 GCA_015680685.1 Gnetum montanum
ATCATTGTTTTACTGACCCGTAAGTCCCTGTCTGATCGACAAGACCGTTCAGGGCACCGCGGATTCGTTTTTCCAGCTTAGCCCTCGCGCGGATCCGTGGTAAAAACTGTGTACGCGGAATCTCGGTCGGTATTTCCAGCTGCCGACGTTTTCCGTCGTTACAACGAGCATCCTTCTCTATGCCACCTGTTAACGCCCTCTAACGCCCTCTAACACCGTTAGCTCTTTTCATCATTAGGGGGCTAACTCTTTCGACAACCCTCACTTCGCATAAAACAATCGAACAACCTTCTCATCCTAAAAAAAGAGAAGTGTGTTTCATAGGTGGGACGTCAAGAGGAAACACTTCCCAAGGTATTCCCAAGCCTATGTCTCCACCCCGCATGTCTACGCCTTTGTCACCAAAGACAAACATTGCTATAACAGTGTAGTCCGTGCTGCCTTGCCAAAAAGGGTTTGAACCTAGATCCGAAGTTGCCCTTCCTCGGGAAAATCATCTTCTGGGATGAATTGAAGAAGAGGAAAGCGCTGGACAGGAGGGTGGCCAAAATCATTTGGACACCCTCACTCAGGTCAAGCAAGCTCTAAAATAGAAAAACAGTACGCTGAGCCTGTACAACCTAATCATGACATCTGTACCACACCATGAGGCTTTGATCTGCATATTGACAGTGATTCCAGTCGACAAAGATATGCCAGCTGGGGGTTGTATCCTCTACAGTTTAAGCCACAGTCTTCGCCCCTCCTCCTCCTCTACGTGAAGGGTTTCCTTAGCTGGGGGAGGCCTCTTCTACTGTAGCTCTTTGGGCACAATCTCAGCTATGAGACGTTCTCCTTGCGATACGCTATCGGCTACGATAGGGGGCGTCTCACCTATGTTGTCCTGACCATGAACATTGCGAGCCACCTGATCCTTAGTCGTCACGAAGAATGACTCCCTAATTATTTTTGGGGGATCTTAGGCTTGTGTGGTCTTGAGGATCTGGTGAAACCATAGTTTGGAAATCTAGTCAAGATTTCACATGACCCAGACTCCATTCTCTTGAACCACCAGAAACTTCGCAAAGCACTTCAGAAAACCTATGTAGAAGGCATAATGTATGTTGGAACGGGACTCCAATTTTTGATGGTGTTCTAATATTTCAACCTGCAAGCCTTTACATAGGAAGATGGCCCAGTTGTAATAGGCCCCCTCCTCCATAAATTCATGCATTATCCAAGCCTGCTCAATCCCCAGGACCTTCCCTTGGGTAAGTAGCTGGGGGAATGCATGAGCATGGAAGACAGGGTAAATCTCCAAGGCAAGCCCATCTTTGAGTTTATCCATAGGGAGCCCCTTTCGCTCCTTAGCAATCCCCAACCACTCCTGAATATCCTTCTTCTGAAGGATCAACTCCTTCTTGCCCCTTAACCCTATGAGAACACCATCGGCAGGAACACCGAATAGGTCTGTGAATAGCTGGTCATTGATTTCAATGACCACCCGCACACCCTGTATGTGCATGCGGAAGCGGCCCATCTTTTCGGAAAAGGAGTTGACCAGGGAGAGCATCTTGATGGTAGGAACGATCGGATTTGAAGCCAATAATAGATCCATATGTCCAGCCTTTTCGAGGTTTTGGACCAAGGAGTTTGAAGCTGTGCCATTTTTCTAGTGTTGGCTTGCCTCTACTTTGTCATATTTGAAGTAGATGTTTGTCCTCTGTGCCTCGACAGTTACCATCGTCACCTCCTGGGGCTTCTTCACCCCTACAAAATTTTTCGCAAAAACGTTTAGCATGAAAACACAAAAAGTACAAAGATTGCAAAGACACTTAAGCATGCGACACTTACCGCTTGGCCTACTAGACCTATACGATAACCGGAACGGTAGAAGGTCAATCAGAACTTGTTCAATCATGACCGGGTTGAAGGGTTTTGCCCACTCCTCATCCAGCCAACCCCGCTCCTCGCACTAATCGTAGGGGATAAAATATACACCTAGGTAGGTGTGGTATTCACCCCCACATTGACCAATCACGCCTGCCCGTAGGTTCTTAGCAGAAGAAAACTCCTACAGGGCTATCTGTATTGTAGCCAGCAGACCCGGTCGATCATGAATCCCATCCTTGTTGATGAAGAACCTGGTAATAGATGCATACTATTAGCATTAGGCCAATATGGCTAGCATCGCACAAACACAGCGGAACAAGGCTGCAAAATTCACCTGCTAACACAGTAGACAGTTCTCTAAGGGTTCTGGAAGTACATCATCATAAAATGTGAGGAATGGTGTGTTGTAACAGTGGTAGCAGCTGTACTTAGGCATATCCTAGATCTAGGAAAAATGCCTTAACCCTATTGGGTGTTGACTGGATCCTTCTCCCTACCTACACATGATTGCCCCATTGGTCAAAAACCTCAAAATGCCCCAACTTGTCCTAGGCAATATGGCTTCTATTATGCCGGTCGCCTCCTTCTCCTCTAGGGATGTCCAAACAATCACACTAAAATGGCCTAGGAGGAATTGGAAGAAGTCCTGTGCCCCTTTCCTGAACTAGACTCCTTGCTCTCCCATACATATTTGGGGAGGAGGAGCATTGCCCACAAGTTTGCTCACATGACATAGGACCCCTCTAATTTCTAAAACAATCAGCCTGGGCCTTAGCCCCATCCTGTACAACACAAACAACAAGTGTTAGCATCATATCTAAGTGTAATACACACGTAATGTAACAATACTTAGCAATCCATGCATATAGCATAACATAACCCTCTTCTCGCACATAGCATAGCAAGAACATGAAAGCGGTAGCGTAGCAAAAACAGCCTAGCGTAGCAACAAAGCAATTGACCCTAACAAGGTGATTAACAGTACGCCTTGATGGAACGTGTGTTGCATTGTCGCATCACGCATGGCCCGACCTTCCTGAAGGTCTTACGTCATGTCATTCGGAGGCCAAGTAACTTAAACTATTCAAACCCCCACGGTTATGACAACTGCGGTGGTGGCAATTTAAGAAACCTTGCATACAATGATGACGTAGCATTTATGCATCTGCCTCGGCTGAAATGGCAATAGTGGCGATGCAAAGGCCAAAGCAACATGATGATAGAAAAACACAAATGGCTAAAACTATGATGCAAAACGAAAGTAGAGAACAATAGAAGCAAAAAATGATAGCAGAATCATGAAAAAACAAAGGAAGCATAGTAACCTACCAGACCAACGATGTGTCCTTCCGCACCTTGACATGTGCTTATGTCACATGCGCTAGGGTTTTCTTTGCCTCTTGGACTGTTGCAAGTGCCAAATTCGTGCGTTCCTTCTTTGAGGCCATCGTCCTGCTTGCAAATTCTTCCTCATTGTTGTGCAGAAAATTGCCTTGCTCATTGTTAGCATAATTGCTTCGAAATCACCTTGCGCTCCTAATTGGGTTCTACGCTCTTACGGTGAAAAGGGTAAGCTTACCAAGGTCGAATCCCTATTTATGGTCGTAATGCTAAAAAAGGGAAACTTGCCGCTCTCTCTCTCAGTTTAATGCGGAGCACGCCATATAGCGTAGCATGCCCGCCACGACATTGTAGCACTGTTAGCATTAAAACCTTGACACATTTCAAGCTAATGGCTTGCTTTCCCAAAAAATGAAAAAAGATATTTTTGATTATCATGGTCCAGAAAGACCTTAAACTAGCAATCATAGCATAGTTACGCTTTTACCGGTCTGAAAAGACCTTAAACTAGCAAACCCTAGCATGTTGCAACTTTTGCAGTCCGAATAGACCTTAAACTAGCATTTTTTGATCTGCTATATGTTCGCAGTCCGCAATGATGCTGAACTAACAGTTTCACAATTTTGCATTAGCTATTTTTCATTGCTTAGCAGTTACATGTTTTCGCATCGACAGTGTTACATTTCCTATTTTAACAGCTCTGCATCTCCATGCCATAATGGTCTGCCATGACTTTAAACTGGAAAAATTTTAATCTTTACATCTTACATCTTGTCACTACTTTGCAAGTTTTTGTTATACGTGATTGCTACCAATAGATGCCTCTTAACCAGGCTTTCATCTCATTTTGATAGGTTAAGCAGAAAATGGAAATTCATCACAATATCTCCACGCCTTTAGCCCTAGCAGGTCCACATGGCAAGCTTGCTAGACAACTGAACCCAGACCTAGTCAACTGGGGGTCAACCATAGCTAGCACCATAACATCTTTAGAAGCATCCCTAGACTGGCCCGAGCATCTAGTCCAAAGCCTAGATTTGGAGGCTGAGGATGTAATCGAGGACCCCCTCATCGAGACGCCTATGACCACATCTAAGGGAGAAGCAAGAACATCAAAGATTAGCTCCCTCCTAGACACAAAAACACATAAAAATGTAACCAAAATTCTACAAGACAACATCAAAGTCTTTTCATGGTCATATAGTGGCATGTCGAGTTTAGATTCAAGGCTGATACAACACAACATCATCCTAGACTCGTGCATGAAGGCAGTTAAGTAGAAGGCTTGTAAAGTCAAGCCAGAAATCATGCTAGTTGTAAGGGATGAAATCACCAAGCTATACCAAGCTACTTTCATCTGTGTAGTTGATTATTTGGAATGGGTGTCCAACATTGTCATAGTTTCCAAGAAAATGGGAGGAATACGAATCTGCATAGACTTCCGGGATTTGAATAGGGTGACGATCAAGGATGATTTCCTAGTTCCAAGCATAGATCAACTCATCAACACTATGGCTAGTCATGCTCTATTATCCTTCATGGATGGCTTTTCTGGCTACAACCAAATTCGCATCAACCCTGAGCATCAACAAACGACAACCTTTATGACCCCATGGGGGACCTTCTATTACACCATGATGCCTTTTGGGCTCAAAAAATGCTAGAGCAACCTACCAGTGAGCCATGACTTACATATTCAACGACTACATCCTAGACACGTTAAACGACTATGTGGATGATATAGTAGTCAAGTCCCGGGAGGTAGCTGATCACCCACACGATCTAGGGGTAGTCCTTAAGTGTTGCCAAATACACGACTTATGCCTTAATCCTAAGAAGTGTATCTTCGGAGTGAGAACTGAACACATGTTAGGATTTGTAGTATCGAAGGACGGAATACGGGTGGACCCTGAAAAAGTCAAGGCCATCGTCAACCTGGCACCGCCTACAAACCTTAAGAAGTTACATAGCTTGCAAGGTAGGATACAGTTCATTCGAAGGTTTATAGCAAAGTTGACTAATAAGTTACACCCCATGCAACATCTTTTAAAGAAAGGGGTTGACTTCGAGTGAACAGCCCAATGTCAACAAGCCTTCGATGACTTAAAGGAAGAGCTTTCGTACCTCCCAACTGTGCATCCACCACAAAGGGATAAGCATTTCTTCATCTACCTTGCCACCTCCGACACATCTATCATAGCATTGCTATGTCAGAAGCGAGATGACGGATCTGAGATACCAGTGTACTACCTGAGTCATGCATTGATAGCATACGAGGTGAAATACAATAAAGTAGAGAGGCATTGCCTTGCCTTAGTATTTGCATTGAAAAAGTGGAAGCACTATCTATTTTGCAATGCAGCCAACATCATTTGCAAAAGCAACATACTTTGAGCTATCACTAACAACCTGTATGAAAGTAGCAGGAGAGCCCGATGGAAAGCAATAACTGTGGAGTTTGACCTACACTATGTAAGCCAATCGTTGACTAAGGATCAAGCCATAGCAACGCAACTTACGGCCTCACCCGTTGACGACCACGCAACCATAGACCTCGAATTCGTGGATGAACACGTTGGCACTATCAACATCGTCCCTTCACACCTAGAAGCTACCTTATACTTTGACGACGCTTCAACCTCACGAGGAGGTAGTGCAGGTGCTGTCATTAAATTTCCCTATGGGGAAGTGCACCCGTTTGCTTATCATTTTACTTTCCCCTATACCAACAATGTGGCAGAGTATGAGGGGCTACTCAGAGGCCTCTCAGCTACCTAAACACTATGCATACAACACTTAGCAATCCGCGGTGATTCAAAACTAGTCCATTCCTGTAGCACATCATGCACCAATCATGGCTACCCTGCCGCATGTTCACACTGTACCTACTTCGCAATCGTGTGCAACTTCCATTTCGATTCCTATGTTCACATATATTCCACCCACTGTGGTGGGCTCAGGCCTATCCATGTGGTGGATCCCATTCACTTCTTCTCATGTTCCACAACCATTGCAGATGTCTCATTATGGTTGCCCTCAGACCTACTAAACCCTGCAAATGGTACAACCTAACACGGGGCTATGGTCTATTCTGCCAATGACACAAGCAACCTATTTGGTGGCTCAAACCGCGATTGCTGCTCCAATAGCAACACCAGCTGGGTGGTGGATAGTGCAAGAAGCACCGCTCGTGGGGGCTACCCCAACGGTACCACCAATGGGTCACACCGCCACCCCTGTCATTCCACAGGTAGGGGCTACCTCAGTAGTTTCCCAACCGCCCAAAACGTCGTAGGGTTTGGGCCAAGCATTCCAGCTTATCCAGACCCTCACTGAGAAAATCAAATGCCTCAAGGCTCTCGGGTCTGACATAGTACAAGTCATGGACTTTTACCAGGACGACCCTATCAGCCCTGTAATCCCTACTCTGACATTATCCCCAGGGATGTCTCTCCCACACTTCATGAAGTACGATGGGGAGGGAGATCCCAATGCACATCTAGTTACCTTTATGTCTGAGTCTCTCCTATTACAACAATGGACACACATGACCATTCGTGTCTTTGCCATGTCCCTAGCCAGGAGAGCCTTATATTGGTATCGCGCACTGCCACGCTCATCCATTTCAACTCTGGAAGAGCTTCTGACCCAATTCGTGATGCGCTTCAAGTACAACTTGAAGCCAGAAATCACGCTGGATCAATTGATGGGCTTGAAGCAGGAGCCTATGGAATTGATCCAGAAGTTCATCCAATGATGGAGCGCGATCCTCAATGAAATCCACGAGCCCATCGCGGAAGCTCACTTGTTGGCCATCTTTAAAGGTGCAATGAATGACTTTATCAAGTCNTTGTTGGCCATCTTTAAAGGTGCAATGAATGACTTTATCAAGTCTAAACTGTACTACCTTGCCCCTCGCACTCTTAGTCAAGCCTTTGCTTAGACTAAGAGCATACAAGATGTGGCTGAGGTAAGTAAAGGCCCAGCCTACATCACTTACAAAAACACTTTCACAAAGAAGGACAAGGATAAGGCCCCGACAACCACGGTGGCTGTTGTGCCAACTAAGGCCAAGCCCAGACCTAGTAACAATGGTAACAAGGGCAACAAGAAACCGATCGTACCCACAACTAACCCCATGCCCAAGCAAGGCAACATGTCGCAACCTCTAATTCCCACACCTAAGACATCTACACAACCCAAGCCAAACTTTGAGCATAAAGATTGCTCAAAGTACACCCCGCTGCCTCTCAAACCTTCAAAACTTCTGAAGCAACTATTGGTAGCAGGGCACATGTAATACAAGAAAATGTCGCAAGAAGCAATCAATAGACATCAACTCTATTACGAGCTCCTTAGGAACCCCTCTTTGGCCCTGCCCAATGAGCCCCCAGTTCTTAAGGATTTCAAGCTGGACAGGTTTTGTGACTATCACCAATAGTGTGGTCACAACACAGACTACTGTCTGGCATTACAGGATGACATTCAGAGATTGATCGACCAAGAAAAACTAGTGCTAGATGAAAGCAATCCAGTACGTCTCGAAAACCAATCTATGCATGTCTACATAGACCCCCTTAATGCCAACAATGCCAATTATGTCATCAATGCCATCGGCGTTGACATTGATCCTAGGCCATCCCAGCAGCCATTCGTGGTCTATGTGCCTCAACGTAGTGCACTAGCACCACGAGTGGCTAATCAAAGCTCGCAACAGCCATTTGTTCTGAGAGTCCTGCCATGGGCGTCCTTCTCTACACCACCTGTTAACGAAACCACGCTACTTCGCCCGCTAACCCTGTTAGCTCTTTTCATCATTAGGGGGCCAACTCTTTCGACAACCCTCACCTCGCATAAAACAACTAAACAACCTTCTCATCCTAAAAAAAGAGAAGTGTGTTTTGTAGGTGGGACATCAAGAGGAAACACAACCCAAGGTATTCCCAAGCCTATGTCTCCACCCCCCACGTCTACGCCTTCGTCACCAAAGACGAACGTTGCTATAATAGCGTAGTCCGTGCCACCCTGCCAAAAAGGGTCTGAACCTAGATTCGAAGTTACCCGTCCTCGGGAAATTCATCTTCTGGGATGAATCGAAGAAGAGGAAAGCGCTGGACAGGAGGGTGGCCAAAACCTTTTGGACACCCTCACTCAGGTCAAGCAGGCTCTAAAACAGAAAAAGACTATGTTGAGCCTGTACGACTTGATCATGACGTCTGTACCACACCGTGAGGCCCTGATCTACATATTGATAGCAATTCTAGTTGACAAAGATATGCCAGCAGAAGAGGAAGCGATTCACTTGGTCATGCTTCCCTCTGTACCCATAGAGCTTGAGCCATCCCAATTAAATTTCAGTGATGATGCCATTAGGGAAGATCTCGAAAGGGGTCAGGTAACCACGACACCTCTTTTCATCATAATTCGGGTCAGACAACACTGGATTCGAAGGTTACATGTTGATGATGGAGCTGCCATGAACATCATCCCCTTCCCTATTGTGGATAAGTTGGGCTTGATTGACTAGATCAAACCCACAACAATGTCTTGCCTAAGGTCGTTCAATGGGGCACGTGTCTTGGTGAAAGGCACAGTCCACATGGACTTCGTAGCAAGGGACCATTTCCCAACAAATGCAACATTTAGCATGGTTGAGGAAATGCCTAGGTTTAACCTGATCTTGGGGAGATCATGGTTAGCACAACTTAGGGTTGTCTCTTCACCCATACATCAGGAAATCCACCTACCATACGCAGGCAAGGAGGTGGTGATCTGTGGTGACGAATTAGCAGCACAAGCTATCAGTAATGTAGACATGGAGTAGGGCTCAAAGGTTGTACCTCTGAGAATGAAGTGTCTACTTATGTGCGCACTAAACATCCGGTGGGAGAATTGGCCTAGTAGACTAGTCTCCAAAATGAAATCACATGGGTTGATTTGCCCTTTCAAGTAGGGGACAACGATGTGGATAAGGGCCCTGGCAAGACACGTCGGCCTTATGTTCTGATCAACCCATGATAGGTCAAGAAGCAGCTATGCATAGCGTAGTAACCTCACTGCTTCCCTCCCAATTTCCATCCCTTGTACGTTCACCGCTTTTTTGCTTTGTTAACATAGCATCCTTTTGGTATGCTACGCTATGGCCCAAAATGGCCTAAAACTATGTTACGCTAGCCCGAAATGGCCTAAAACTAGCAATGGCCTAAAATGGCCTAAAACTAGCAATGGCTTGAAACGACCTAAAACTAGAAATGGCCCAAAATGACCTAAAACTA
This sequence comes from Gnetum montanum, assembly GCA_015680685.1. Classification (NCBI taxonomy): domain Eukaryota; kingdom Viridiplantae; phylum Streptophyta; class Gnetopsida; order Gnetales; family Gnetaceae; genus Gnetum; species Gnetum montanum. The sequence goes on from MNCI01033201.1 coordinate 10,876, forward strand.
GCATAAGTTACTAGTTAGCCGTTGTTCAAGTTGTTAATGTATCATCTCTTTGGCATGTTATGCAAAGGCCCGAAATGGCCTAAAACTAGCAATGGCCCAAAATGGCCTAAAAATAGCACATGAAAGCATGAACATTTTATACAAAATGCAGCACATATGCAATGCACAACTTAGCGCAAAATCAATTTATGTTCCTCTTTGCTTCATTCAAAACTATTTTTTAAATAATGTTTGCAAAATTTGTTCCAAAAATTCAAAATTTCAAAAAAAAAATCCCATGCTCTCATGGATTGTCTCTGTTTGCATCATCTTCGCCTTTCGTTCTTGCATTATTTCCCTTTGCATCATCTCCTCCTGCGTTGTCCTTTGTTGGTTCTTCATTTCCTCCTTCTACGGGCCCTACGCCCTCATCTGGAGCCTGCATCATAGGGGTGAAGTGATTAGCTAGGGCAAGAAATGCAAACTACACTAGAGCATAAGCATTAACATAGTATAAAGCAACTAACCTGAGAAGGGCCTGTGCCCGTCTTGAAGGGTATCCAATCCAAGCTGAGCCCAAGGCGGTGCCAGACCTCCTTTGCTGTGATGTCCATCCAATGCTTGTTGCTAGGTTCAACATCCGCAATAGCTCTCTCCCTTTCGGTGGTTGTCCACCTTGGTGGTCCTGGTGAAAAGGAGAAGGTTGTGGTCTCTTCGGTGGGAAGGTCCACTTTTAGGTTAGGAGATTCCGTAACCTTTACCTACTCCTTAAACTTGGCATAGGCCTCAGAAGCATCAATGGCGCTTACAAATGCTCTATACGTAAATGCTTCCATAGCAGCATCCTTGTACAGCTTACAATGGGTGACATTTTCCTGTTTATACATGTGTTTATGGTTTCTCTGGGACTTCCCCCATTTGTAAACCTTGATGCTAAAGTCTTTCAAATCTTGACACTTTTGGGCTAGCAAGTCCATTTGCATCCGCTGTTCGATTATTTCGCAAGTGGCTTGGATGTTTTGACGCGCGATAGTCCACAATCTGGCATAGTCTATCATAGCCATGCACTAGTCTTCATAATTTGTGTCACGGGCTATGAGGAACTCGTTCCTCGACCTGAGATCCTCCACCTCGACAACTAGCTCGACCTCTCTTTGCTTAGCCCTTTGGATCCATTTCCACAGGTCCTTGTTGACACACTTATACTTCCACAAGAAGCGTGCTGAGTGCAAAACACATTTTCAAGCCTTGTCGTATGCACTATGAGACACCTCGGTCACTTCAGGTGGGAATGTAGGAACGTCACCAACCTTCAAAGGTCGTGCCAAGTCCCATTTGAGTCGAGAGGTTTCCATGACACAAAGAGCATAGCAATCGTGGTAGCATAGCAAGATTAGTAAACTCAAAAAGAAATCCTAGTGTAACAACATGAGAGCACCTAACGTTACTACTTACCTACGTCAAGGTTCGCCTGTTGAAGGTGGTTGATTATGTCATCAAAGATTCCCTGTACGAACGTAAACTTGTTAGGGATATCGGCCCATGACTTTGAGCGAATCGGAGAGGGTCTTGTAGTATCAACAGTAGCACCTATCACATGACTTAACATATCAGCAATGGCTAAAACAGACTACGACAAGGCAGACATATTGCCGAACTCACCAGAGTTTGATTGTGGCCTTTCTTCTTGCTGATGTAAGACGATGGCGATAGCCTTGGCAGAAGGCCCTACCGAGTATGCACAAGCCTCTTATTCATGCGCTGGTACCTTTCCTTTTAGGAGACCAACTTCTCTTTATCCAAGGGAGGTTCCTCTTCATTAGTAGGAGGATTCTCCCTAATGACAAGAGCCCCTGCCTTAGCGTCAGGAGCTCCTTTATTCTTGATCGAGGCCCTTTCCTCCGAGACTGAGGCCTTCATGTCTTTATTTTTTGCCCCCTTCTTAGGGACCGACATCTCTTCCTCGCCTTCTTCTTCTTCTTCTTCTTCTTCTTCCTCCTTTGCCAGTAAAGAAACATGTTTACATTAGTACAAAACAAGTTAGCCTAAAGCAGATGCCACGCTACGCTACGTCGCTTAGCGTAGCATAGCATAGCAAATAGTAACAAAGTAAGCATTAGACAAAAGCATTTGCCAATGGGGGGTTCAATGTGCATTCTTCTTCATCCACATTAGTGAGGCTGGAGTGTTTCCATTCACTCCAGTGCATCATGTTTGGTGTCTACGCTCTTGCTTTCCTCTTCTACCTGGCTACGCTCTACCTCTTCTTCTTTGCTACACTCTAACTTCCTTTGCCTTAGCCACACTATGCTCAGTGATTATTTGTTTCAACTTTTGAAAATGATAGGTTGACTATGGTAAAACTCCTATTTATACTCTTTTGGGATGAAGGACATGTTACCCTCTGAGGTACTGTCCCATGTCTCATGCATAACATGAGACAAGCATAGCACCTAGAGTTAAAAAAAATTTAACTTTTCCATCCATGCACTCCATACTTAGAAATTTTTTTTTTGCATTTTTTTCTAATTTCTTAGTGAACGCCCAACCTAGTTCCACATTCAAAACCTTCCAAGCCTTGTCCAAACTGATGCATCCTGCATAAGCCATGGTCTGCTTTGACCTTAAACTGGCAATTTTATGGCCTATCAAGGCCCCAAAATTAATTTATGAACTTTCTTACCTAATTCCACAACTGCACATTTAGGTGAACTTTCATAGCACTGTCTTCCTCATTTTATGCATTTTACTTTATTAAGAAAGGTGTCGCTTGATATTTTTCTAGTTATTTTGCAGGATTCTTAATAGGATCAGAGCATGAATGCATACGAGCATCTTCATTTTCCATTAGTCTTGATTGAACCTTATGGCGATTCCATGAGATGCATCAACACTGAACTCCTAAACTTTGAGCCTATGGCTTATGACACAAATGTAGCATCCCTAGAGACATCTCTAGATTGGCCAGATCATCTAGTTAGGGCTCTAGATCTAGAGGCAAGTGATGTAACTGAAGATCCTCTTATTTGTAACATCCAAAAATGTCGGTAGCTGGAACATCGAGAGGTCCATAGGTGTATAGCCTAACCCCGAACCCATGCAAGGGTCATGTTAGGAAAGATGGAAATGAGGTGCTTTGAATGTTTTGGTTAATCAAATAGGAAATTTTTTGGTGTAACAATAACCATTTGTAAAAAGGGTTTTTAGTGAGCATTATGTGTGGGAGCTGGGATAGCAAGCAAGAACGTAATGTAGAGTCTTAGCCCAAAAAATCATAATGTGAATGTGCAAATGC
>MNCI01033201.1:15795-48004 GCA_015680685.1 Gnetum montanum
CGAACACATCGGAGCAATGAGGTACCTTTCCACTGTGATGAAATGCACCCTTGAATGGTGCTACCTAGGCTTCATCCTGCAAACACATCACAGAGAAAATAAGAAAAACAACCACCACATGAGATGAGGATGAAGTCTTGTTTGCTAGGGGCATTGCAGAGGTTGTGAGTGCCACATCAATTGTGAGTGCTTGCAATGTCCAGAGCAGGAAGGCCAGTGTAGGTGTCAGCAGTGGTAGGCTGGGAAATCTGTAGTACCCACATCAGAAGTGGGAACCCAAGTGGCTAGAGGTGAAGGATGTAGACTCTCAAGAATTCTCACCAAAGGTAGGAGCCAAAAAACTCAGCCACAGGGCGAAGAGCCACACAGCTGAATGCTCTTCCAGAATTAAGCAATGGTGAGGGCCCGAGGATGGCAGCACTATGGCTAGGCCATAGTACTGCAGGTACTCTAACGAGTGCTGCTAACGGTGAGAGCTATGACTGGGATGATTGGTGATGGTGAAAGTAGCTCTGAAAGGTCATCATGATGTCAAGCGACACCTTCAGAAGATTAGCAAGATGCTAGGGATGATGGAACTGCAAATGTCCTAGAGGGTTTTTCCTTGATGATATGAACTTCATTCTAGAACTACAACATCCCACCCATCTTGCTCGAGAGATGTGGGTAAGTGACAAAAGATTGGAAATATTCTCACTTGCTTATCTGTAGAACTATGTGTGTTACATTATGAATGTTGAACTAAGAACCTAGTTTTAGGTCTTGGTAGACTGCATGTTGTGTTAGTTTAGGGTGCTAGTTTAACATTGTAGTAGAAGGTGGATGGCTAGTTTAAGGTAATACCGGATCATGTTCCAAGGACATTCTATGCCAGTTTAACATTGTAGCAAATGTTCTATGCCAGTTTAACATCATAGAAAATGTGCACTTACCTTACTCCTATTGTTGACATGATACTGCATATCAAGTGTAGCATGGCTTTAGGTACAAGTGGTTAATAAGATTGGCAAACTCGTTGCCATCATAATCAATGAGCTTGAAGGCTTTATTGTTGTACACCTTAGTGACTAAGAAAGGTCCTTCCCAGTTATTTGAGAATTTATCCATAGGTTTGTAGAAAACCTTGAGGACTAGGTCCTCTTTATTAATCAGGCATTAATGTTGATTGTGATGGTGCTTTAGTTGGTACCACTCGATGTGATCAAGTGTTTACATGCGCTCATCCTCTACAAAGCTAAGGTTGATGGCTCTCAATTCATTGTTCTAAACTTCATTAGTGTAGCTCAAGAGTACCATGTGAAGCGATGGGACCTACAATTCAAGAGGCAACATTGCTTTAGATTTGTACATAAGATTATATGGTGTTTTACTTGTCATTGTTCTGCATGTCGTGTAATAGGCCCATAGTGTATAGACTAGTTGTTCATGCCACCATATTTTGCTACTATTAAGAATCCTCTTCAAAAGGTTGATGATGATTTTTTTTGTAGCCTCCACTTGACCATTTGCATATGGGTAGTATGGTGATGAGAAGGAATGCTTAATTCCAAGGTTTTCGTAGAAGGCTTTTGTTTCTGCACTACTAAATTATGGCCCGTTGTCTGTAACTATAGTCATGGAAAGACCAAATCGGATCACTATGTTGTCAAGAATGGATTTGCAAACTTATTGTGGTGTTTTCTTTCTAAGGGGAATGGCTTCAACCCAGTTTGTAAAATATTCAGTTGCAGTAATGATGAAGCTATATCCTGTGGAAGACTTAGGTGTTATAGGCCTAATGATATCCACCAACATTGTAACAGCCATATGATCTGCGTAGTATGCAGTTCAGTGGGTGGCACATGCATTAATTTTTCATGTTGTTGACACACATCACATGTCCTGACCTTGGAAACACAATCACGCTCCATATAAGGCCAGTAATAGCCTAGGCATATGATTTTTGCCACCATTTCCCTAGTAGCTATATGACCTCCACATAGTCCCTCATGGACTTGGTCAACAATCTTTTGTGCTTCACTATTGCTAACACAAGTTAACAATATTCCATCATAGGATCTACAACATAAGGTATTATCACCTACAAGGCCATACTATCGTGATCATTTTTGTACTTCATCCTTTTGGATGGATGTTATATTTTGTGGGGGCTCTCCCTATTGGAGGTATACCTTAAAATATTCATACCACGCTTGAGCGTGAAATGTGCTTATGGATGCAATGCTTGTTGTGTGAGTTATAGGTTCAATGTAATCTGTTATTAAAGTAGGCAAAGTAGAAAACATGTTCAGTGTTATGCTTAGGGCTAAAATAGCTAAGGCATCAGCTATGGCATTTTCATTGCAGGGTATATGTTGGACATCTATAGTTGAAAATTGCTTAAGAAAGTTCTTTGCCAAATCACAGTAAGGTTGTAGATGTTATGCCTTACAAGTGTAAACCTTTTTGACTTGGTTAATTACTAGCTGTGAATCGCCTTGGACTACTAAGTCCTAGATTCCTAGCTTTTGAGCTACTAAGATGCCTCTAAGGAGAACTTTGTACTCTTCCACATTGTTTGCACAAGGAAATGCAAAGTGATATGCGAAGTGTTAGATCTCCTCAGAGGGGAATGTGATAATGGCAATGGCACTATCATCTTGTGTGGCTAAAGCTCTATCAAAGTGTAATACAGCTTCAAGGTTTGCAGGTACTTAGCTTATACTGTTAACATGCTCATCTAAGAATTCTAGGTCTATCATCGCTTGATCATCTACAGGTGAAGCCATGAGTTATGCGACTATTGCTTGACCTTTTGTAGATGCCTATGCTATATAGTGTAGGTCAAATTCCGTGGTTTTTACCTTTCACCTTGCTATTTGACTACTTTCATATATGTTCATTGTAATGGCCTTAAGTACATTGCTTTTGCAGATGACATTGACTTGACTACGGAAAAGGTAGTGTCTTCACTTTTTAAGTGTAAAGACTAAGGTAAGATAGTTCTTCTCCACATCACTATGTTTTGCCTCCTAGGCTACTAGCACATGGCTTAAGTAATAAATAGGGACCTCAAAGCCATTGTCTTACTTTTGCAAAGTAGAGAAGCAATGGACGTGTCTAAGGTTGCAAGGTAAATGTAGAAAGGTTTATCTCCTTGCAAAGGGTAGACTATTGGAAGTTGAGCAAGCTCCTTTTTTAGGTTGTCAAATGCCTCTTGGCATTAAGCTGTCCACTCAAAGTGAATCCCCTTTTTGAGCAAATTTTGCATTGGCTGCAACTTGTCAGTTAACCTTGCGATAAACCTATGTATGAATTGTAGCTTGCCTTGTAACCTGTGTAACTCCTTAAGGTTTGCTGGTGGTCCTAGGTTGGTGATAGCCTTAACCTTGTCGGGGTCTACGTGTATGCCTGCTTCTAATACGACAAAGCCTAACATGCAACTAATTTTGACACCAAAGACACACTTTTTAGGATTAAACCTAAGGTCATGTCTAAGGTAACATTTAAGGACATAGTCCAAGTCATTTGCATGGTCATGAGCCACTTTGGACTTAACTACTATGTCATCAACGTAGTCATTGAGTAAGTCTAATAGATAGTCACCAAAGATGTATGTCATTGCGTGTTGATTTGTTTCTCCTGCATTCTTTAGTCCAAAGGACATCATTGTATAATAAAATGTACCCAAGGGGGTCATGATAGTAGTACTAAGCTAGTGCTCTTGGTTGATTCAAATTTTGTTGTACCCTGAGAACCCATCCATGAAGGACAACAAGGCATGCCCAGCAGTAGTATCAATGAGTTGGTCAATACTAGGCAATGGAAAATCATCTTTAATGGTTGCCTTGTTTAGGTCTCATAAGTCTATGCAAATGTGTATACTTCCATTTTTCTTGGGAAGAACTACAATGTTTGAGACCTAGTTAGCGTAGTCAACTGCCTAGATGAAACCAACTTTGTAAAGCTTAGTGATCTCATCTCGGACAACTAATGTGACCTCAGGCTTGACTTTACAAGCTTTTTGTTTAACTGGCTTAGTGCAAGGATCTAGGATAATGTTATGCTATATTATACGAGGGTTCAAGCCTGGCATGTCCTCATAGGACCATGCGAATGCCTTGACATTATCACTAAGGACTTTAGAATGCTTTGTTGGATTTGAGGCTTTAACAAGGAACTAAGTTTCAATGTTTTTACCTCACCTTTGCATGTTGTTATAGGGACTTCTATGAGGGGATTTGCAGTTATGTCACTTGCTTCTAAGTGTAGAGCTCTAACTAGATGTGTCAGCCAATTTAGCAACATCTCTAGGGATGCTACATTTGTGTCATAGGTAAGCAGTTCAAAGTTCAAGAGTTTTGTGTTTATGCATCTCATGGATTTGCCATAAGGTTTAGTCAAAACTAAAGGTGAATGAAGACTCTCGTATGCATTCATTTTTCAAGAGATCCTACAAAACAACTAGAACAATGTTAAGCAACACCTATCTTAATAAAGAGAAATGCATAGAATAAGCAAGGAAATGATATGAAAACTTAATTAACTATGCAATATGTAAAGTGATTTATTTTATGTATATATTATTATATATTTTTTCCTTTTTTGAGGCCTCGATTGGCCATAAAATTGCCAGTTTAAGGTTGTAGCGGACCATAGACTATGTGTGGGGTATAAGTTTAAGCAAAGCTTGAAAGGTTTGAAATGTGGGACTGAGGTGAATGTTTATTAGGAAAGTAGTAAAAATGTAAAAAATTTTCGAAGTGTAGGAAGTTGGAAAAGTTAGAAAAGTGTTCTAACTCTAGGTGCTATGCTCATCCTGCGTTATGTGCAGGACACAGGACATTCCGTGTTACACACGGGACATAGAACATCCTAAAAAGGTGATGTCTCCTTTGATCCTAAAGGGTATAAATAGAGGTTTTGCCCATAATAAACCCATCACTTTCACCATTGGAGCCAATAGTCATCTAAGCGTAGTGTAGCCAAGGCATAGTGTAGCAACCAAAGAGGAGAAGCTAGAGCATGACGAAAGTGAAGCTAGAGCGTAGTAACTGAAGATGGCACGTAGGAGTGAATGTAAACACCCTGGCCTCACCAACATCGACAAAGGATGAGGTTTTATATAGCATCCCATGTTGCAGGATGGAATGAAGATTTTGGACGTCTTGTGAGCATAGCGCAGGTCGGAACTTTCTGCGACATGTACTATGAGCGTAGCACATCATAAGGGTTTGGGGACTCCATGTCCTATGTTGCAAAATAAGGGTTTTCTTGTGTGTCCCACGTCATGGCACAAAATAGGATCTTCTATGGCATTCCACGCTATGGTGTGAAACAGGGGTTTCATGGATGTCCTGTGCCATAGCACAGGACAAGTTTTTTTTTTGTGTCCCATGTTGCGCGAAAAGACTCGGACAAGGCAATCTAGGGTCATGTCTATCATGCTCNACGAAAAGACTCGGACAAGGCAATCTAGGGTCATGTCTATAATGCTCAGGTGTCCTTAAGAGCATCACAAAAAGTTAGAAAATATTTTGACACTACTACACTCAACACTTAGGAAAATTTTTTAACTCTGCAATTGTCACGCTCTATGATAGCACAACCAACACTTAGAATTTTTTTCAAATTTTTGTCAAATGGCATGCTTTGCAGGAACCGTGATGAACAATTAGAAAATTTTTGTGTTTGGAAACATCATGCTCTACAAGGAGTGTAACCAACAGTTAGAAATTTTTTTGGTATTTTCTTTAAGACTGTAACTTTTTAGAAAAAATGTAAGTGTTAGTGTTATGCCCTGTTGGGAACTAGGCATATTAGATGGGGCTGTCAATGTCCCTTCCCTATGGGGCTTGGGGAAAAGTTAATTATGTTGTATGTAAAATTTTTTTTTATTATTTTCTTTTATCTTATCTTAGGCATTATTTTTTTATTACTTTTTATTTTATTTTGTTATCTTTTCTCAATACTAACATTTTCACTATTGTGGCATTACAAGATCTTACTAAAGCCTATTCTCATCATGGTCAAACTGGTGGGTATTCTATATTTCATGAGTGATCTCGTACCAAAAATTCTTGCACCACATACACATATAGAACACCAAGAGATTTGGTTTCAATCGGGTGCATAGGAATTCCTAGAATTCCTGCTCTACCACTTCAATGTGATCATATGGTCATAGTTGTTAGTTGAAGTGGTAGGTGTCATAGTTGAGACATTGTTGCCTAAGGTAAACTGAGGTATTCTAGAATTCATGTTAGATGAACTTGTTGAAGGTGAAGGGGTAGGGAGCTTGAGCCAGTGCCCAAAAAGCCTCAAACTCTTATCTTGGATCTAGGAGATGCCTAAGTTCCAATGCTACCACAAATACAACACTATATTTCTTGCCTGACATGTGCACATGATCTTCCAGAACCCACCTAGGACAGTTTACTATGTTGGATGGTGACCCCTGTTGTGAGTTTTTTTTCACACTAGTTATTATTTCATGACTTAGGGTGGTAACTTCTTTTTGGCTTATTGCTAGGTTTTTTATTGATGCAAACGGCCTCCATGATGGAGAGGGGATACTAGACCTAACCCAAATGGCCCTACAGGAATTCTCATCCACTAAGAATATGTGTGCTAGAGTGACAGGGTAAGTTGGGGTAGATTTGGTAGGATACCCTAGCAGGTATTCCAAATCTTATGAGAGGTGCTAGAATCTTGGTTGGTTGGATGTTAAGTGGGCATTCCAAATATTGAGTGTAGAGGAGGTTTCGATCCCACTACCGCCGTTCTGCACAACATTTGTGCCATGTAAGTTATATCGCCTATTTCATTTCATGCACTTTTAATTTTATATCTTCATCATGTTGCTAATTCTACTTCTGTTTATTGCAGCTATTGCTAAGTCCAAAGAGGTTATAGTGGTTGTTTCAGGGCATACTGAGGCCACTCTCCTCTTCAAGTACGGTGAGGTTGATAGTTCACAACACTAGTTGTGCCACAATGCCCCAGCAAGGGTAGCCCAAAATCTTTAGTGGGTTGGGCTCAAGGACCTTTTCTTGGCTATGAACCCAAACATCCTAATAGTAGAGATGATTACCTTAGTTGACTCTTTCATCGAGAGTGCCAACTGTTTCCACATGCAAGTTCATAATGTGTGGATGGTTTTCAAAATCATGGAGGACCTCTTCTTAGATCTCTTCGGCATTCCCTATGAAGGTCTACCAGTAGGTGAGAAGATTGATAAGGAGCTAAACCATAGAGGGGGCATTGAAGAGTGTTTGGGCAGTTAGAAAGGCCAAAAGGTTATACCCATGAAGAAAGTGGAATTGCCTATGGCCCAATACCTCTATCCCACTTTTGGGCTTGTGCATTTCCTAAGCTACTTTCCTAAGGAAAGGTCCTTGGGGTAGAGCAAGCTTGGGTAATGAGAGACATGATAGAGGAAGGGACATAGCATAATTCGGCCAAATACCTTGCTGACAGCTTGCGAGCTAAAATTTTCAAGCTACACAGCAACCTCTAGGCACAGTCTCATGTGCATTTTGCCTTTCTCATAATGTGCCTAAGAAGGTTTGTGGAACTCTTAGTGGTATGTGAGAATGGGAAATGGATGGTGCAAGATCGCACTCAGATTTCCAAGCCATGGATTCACCATTTGTTCTGAATGATGCAATCACAGGACCCCCTAGAGGCTATTGGTGAGTCATTCTCAGTGATGACCAATGGCCATGCAAGGCCATCCTACCATGCATGTCACAATGCTAAGGAGGCTCCCCCAACAAACATACATAATGCAACAAAGAGGGGCACATCTCATTGTTGAGATGATAAGGTCAAAGATGCAAATTAAGAAGTCTTGCCCCATGGAGCAGCCTGCACGTGAAGTTGAGGAAAGGGGCAAGAAGCTACACTTCAGACTTCATGATGCACAATCAGAATTAGATAGTAATTATGCATTATTTAGTGTATTTTATTATTTATTTATTTTTACTTTTTATTAAATATTCTAATTTATATTTGTGCAACATAGGCAAGAAGGCCCCTATAGTAGAAGAGGAGCCCTTAGAGGACAATGTCCCTCAAACTAAAGGACACATGGAAGATGAGGAAGTCACTGAAGTTTTGAGGCAACTCAAAGAAAAGGGTTGTAATTTGAGGACGATGAGTTTAACCATTTGTTTGATGGCTTGTAGATGGGTAATTCTCCCACTCTCACCCCTAAGAGCTTGTTGGATAGGAGCTTTGCACTGCCATCTTCATTATTTTTTTCCTTTTTTTATGTATTTTTATACTTTCTTTTTGTTCTTTTTATATATTTATTTTTGTGTTTTATTTTGATGGTCATAAAATGTTTTATGTTATAGCAGCCAATGCATCTGTTGAGCATCCAGAATCAACATCCACTTTCTGCTCACAATCATGGGTGAAAACTCCAAACAAGTTCACCTTCATGCAAGGCGTAGTGGATTATATGATTAACCGCCTTAAATAGATACACCCTATGATAGGTGTGTTTACTTTATTTTTATTACTCCTCCCCCCCCCAACCCCTATTTTATTTTTGTTTATTTTTTTTGTTTTGTTTTACAACTAATGTTTTGCCACTTGGCATAACAGGCTTGCGACACAAGTGGGACCTGAACAGAGTAGTCCAAGTTAATGTTGTATCTAATTTTCCTCCCGAGGTGGAGTAGGTGCCTCATAGTGTCCATGACAAGGTAAGCAAGTGCACATTGCACTCTGCATAATCGTTGTGGGAGTGTAGGCATGTGAATGAGGAGCTATGGAAACAAGTGCAAGAGCTCCGAGAACAAAAGGTGAACCAGGCAACCAGGCTAGAAGATTTACAATTGTGTTATGACTTCCTAGTAGCCTGCAACAAATCAGATGGTAGCTGGTGTACAGTCGATATTGACTATGCCAGGTATTTCTTGGCCATTCGGGGTAAGAATGAGGCTACTCGTGAGGTCATTGAACAACGTTTGTAGATGGACCTCTTGACTTGAAAGAACCAAGATTTGAGGGATTATAGTACCAAAGTATATGAATGGGAATAGACTCAAAAAAACCACAAACATCATTATAAGATGGAACACATGGCCTACCACAAGAAAATATAGAGATGATTTTTTGGAGCATTGATGTTAATAGATATTCCTTGACACCATTGGTGCAAAGCAAGTTTACAAGATGTTTGTGAATCATCTAGTGGTTAGTGAGTCCTTGGAGAGAGAGATCATTGTTCCTTCCAAAGAGGTCACTTCTGCAACATTTTCACTAGGGCTACCCATATGGATAGCCATGGAGAAAGGAAAAACCCTTGCAAGCATTGATTTGGGAGAGGAGGACTAGACANGAGGAAAAACCCTTGCAAGCATTGATTTGGGAGAGGAGGACTAGACATGCATGTTAAAGGATGAAATCCTCCAATGCTAGAGGTTGGCCTCAATAGGATGCCCCCCAGACATGGATGCAGACCCATCTCTGGTTAGTTTAACTCACCTTATTGTTGTCTAGTTCATAATAATTTTGTACGTCATCTTGTTTATTGACTAAGTTATTGTTTCATTTTTGTTTTGTGTAAGTTCCAAGTGAAGGTGTGGGACCTAGTGGAGTAGTGGATAAAGATGGAGGGGAAGAGCCTTAGCTTCCCATCATAATTCAAATTAAAATGTTTGAGATGTAGCCCTACTATTGGAAAATTTTATGTCTTTTTGGATATTCCATGTGGTTGTTGATGTAACTTTATACTATGTATTTTATTTATGATTTAATGAAAACCATGACATTTATTTACTTCTCATTTTATCATTTTAACTTGTAATTCAGTTGATATTTTTACTTAGAATTTTTGTTGATGTAATTAGGCCCCTTGTGGACCCCATGCTAGTTTAAGGCCATGGTGGTAGGGCCATTGCTAATTTAAGGCCATTTCGAGCCACATGGTAGTTTAAGGCCTTTCTGGACCTCTTTTTTTTTGGAGAAAGAAAGCTAAAAGAAATCATAACTAATGCAAGATGAAAATGTAACACAAACTACAACTATAAAGACAAAGGGACAAGAGACAAGCTGGGTGGGCAAGTGAATTAGGAACATGCCCTAGTCGTGCAGATGTTTCCTAACCCGATGCAAGTTAAGTGGTGCATAAGGCCTAGTGGGCACTAGACGATACTCCCCTAGGCCATCATCTACCATAGAAAAGGATAATTCTGCCCATAGAGCTTCCTCATGGAGGTCAGTCTTCTTGCTTGGCTGCTTAACATTAGCTGAACAACATCGAATTTCACTGTAAACCAGTGGTGTATCTTCAAAGATTTCCACCTCTAACCCTTGTTCAGTGTCTATGTTGTTTATGGTTGGAGGGGCTACATTGTTGCTAAAGATCACCACTTCCACACCTTCATAAGGCAAGTGGATCTCCTAGTGGATTGCTGAAGAAACAACTCATAGCTGGGCTAGCTAAGATCTCCATAAGATTAGGTTGAATCCATGCATCTCTTCAATCATGATGAATTTTGCATTGGTGGGGAATTTCTCCCCTAGCATGAAATTAATCATGACTATCCCCTTGACAACCATTCATGCTCTTTTAAATGATTTTAAACAAGTTGTTGTTGTTGGCTAATTTGATCCATGAGGCTCATCTTGTCGATGACAAGGAATGGAATAACATTGGTTACTAACCTATCATCCATGTGCACCCTACGAATCTTGTACTAACCCATGTGAATCATTATGAACATGGTGCAGTGGTTACCTGATCCTTTTCAGGGTTAGCCTTGATCTCTTCATCATGAAAGGTCAAGGGTGTTGACCATGGCTCTTAGGTTGTAGGTGGAAGCATTATGGAATGGATAGCCTTTTCCTCTACCGATATTGAAACACCATAAAATTTCAAGACATCCTTGCTTCACCGGGTCCTTGTGATTCAGGGAGCACTACGACAGTTCTTTAGGAGATGGATGCTCTTGTGTTCAGACTATCTAGTTCAGCAAGTTTTCTACTCTTGGTGTTGATAGGCTCAACAAATCCTCCAGCTTGCCTACTTGAGTAGTTCATCTAGTCGATAGTCTACTCAGAAGTGATGCGTGAAGTTGTCGGTAGTGCTCAGAATGTGCAAAAATAGTTTGGCAAGTTTTCTAAGTCAAGAAGTTTGCTACGCTACGCTACGCTATGTAGCGTAGCAGGATTTAGAAGACGGTTGCAAAATGAAGTGCTACACTATGCTACGCTACGCAGCATAGCACAACGTAGCAAAAGCCAGACAATCAGTTCTCTCGCCCGACTCCAAGTCCTTCAGCAATAAATCCTTCCATTAGAAAGTGGCAAATTTAGCAAAAACCTAGCTATGTTGGCTGCTACGCTACGCTATGCTACATAGCGTAGCAACTCTATGGAAGTGACAAAAGGCATCTCAAAGTATAGGATCAACAAGTTTGCAAGTTTTACATTGCAAAAAGCAAAGGTTGCATATTGTTGACATTTTCGTGATTAAGGTCGGTTGCTATGCTACGTAGCATAGCATAGCGTAGAAAATATACAAAATCAATTAGAGCACTTCAAAGGCTTCCAACACATGCAATAGGCCTTGACGCAAGTCTCTGCCTCAAATTGGTGGCTACGCTATGCTACGCTGCATAGTGTAGCACAACATAGCAAGATGCTATGCCACGCCAGCATGCTATGCTACAAAGCATAACATGGCATAGCAAGATGCTATGCTACGCCCACATGCTACACTACAAAGCATAGCACAGCTTGGTGGGTAGCTACACTACATTAATTCATTTCAAGTATTTGCGTCGTTAGCACATGTCTCCAAGTTTTGACAGCGCAATTACAGCATGGAAAGCTCATTAATCAGCCTTGCTTGTCCATGCAACATACACACGTCAACACGGGCACAGGACACATGGTGTCCAAACTACATCTTTCACGTGCTCTTGGTCTTATAAATACCCCGATGAGTAATGCTCAAGGGGTTGGTGGATTGGTCAGTAAGCGAGTTAGCTAGCAAGCGAAAGCAAAATTATTTTGCAAATTGACAATTTGGCGAGTTAGCACTTTCGCAAGTTAGCAAACCGATAATCTTGAGCATTGTAAACATTCTGTTTGGCATTGTAAATAGTTGGCACTCCCATTTGGCATTTTTCTTTTCTCTTTTCCACTATCTTTGTAGTATTTTGCATTGTTAGCTCCTGAGTCTGTGTTCAAGAATATAGTTGTCTCACTTTGAACGTCTTGGTTACCTTTGGAATCTCTACGCTTTTCAACGTTACGCAACCAATTATATCCGCCTTGACAGAGTGAAGTCAAAATCTTGAAGCGGTGCATTTCCTTAACTGCATTTTACTTTACTTTCTTGCTTGTCATCACATTTTACATTATTTTTCACCTTTTGCATTTAAAGATTACTATTTTATGCTATAAGTCTTGCTTTCAAATCATACGTTCGCAAAAGGTTATAGGAACCCTTACTAAGTCCCTGTTTGATTGACCAGACTATTTAGGGTGCCCCGCTTCCATTTTATCCAGCATGGCCCTCACACAGATTTGGGGTTAAGACTGTCATGACTGACGATCTTTCGGTGTTTTCTAGCCGTCGATGTTTTCAGTCGCTACAGTTTTCTAGCTCTAGAAGGAGGGCCTTTTGGTGTCCTTTCTATGTTTTTTATGGTAGTCTTGTATGCATTTTGTACCCTGGCACGCACTAACGTAAATGTGACACCCTCTTGCGACTATTTACGCATCATGTGGTATGGATCAGTTGCTTCAACAATTCCTTCCGAACCCTGCAAGACATAAAGCCTCCGATCACCACTTGACTCGTTTGTTTTTATGGTAGTCTTGCACGTGTACTGTACCCTGTTACGCACTAGCGTAGATGTGACACCCTTTTGCGGTTGTTTACGCATCGTGTGGTACAGATCAGTCGCTCTGACGATTCCTTCGGAATCTAGCAAGACAAATCCTTTTGATTGCTTCCTGATTTCCTTGTTTTTCTTGTTCGCAAAATCATTTAGCTTCGTAACAATGAGTTCCCCAAGCACCATTTCTAACACCCTTAGCGTAGAGGTTCCCTTCATGGTTCAAGGCACCATAGGTGCCAAAAAACCACTCAGCTTGGCACGAAAACTACGTCAATTCCTTAGGATCCAAAATTGGGGACCTGAGGGCTTGGCCCAGCAACATGAGCACTATAACTTTCTCTGTGCAAAAGTGCAGGTGAACTTGCCCTTGGATGTGCAAGAACTCGAAGATAAATGTAACTTCATGTTCGTTTACTATAATGGGAAGGAGTTTGTTCCCACTCCCGGTGCCTCCTTTCCTTTGAAATAGACGAATCAATGGCTTCTAGACCAATTGATCTAGTTGGCTAGAATTAGGGAGTAGCAGGACATAATGTCTAACTATGATGAGACCTTTCAAGATGAACAAGAGGAGCTTAATTTTTAATTCGATGGGGGAGATCAAACCAACCCCATCACCGTTCCTCCTACCCAGTCTTTCTAGACCAACCCGTTGTCTGTCGTCGCTCCCTTCGTGGTCATACCTATGCTTCTGCAACTTGCAATTACATCCACAATGGGTAGCCATGTCATCTCCTCAGCGTATCAAAGCCCCTATTCCCCTATTTCATTTTTAGCCACTATTCCCCCACAAACCGTTCATCAATCCATTCCTGTAGTGCATCACACGCCAATCATGGCTACCCTGCCACATGTTCACACTGTGTCTACTTCACAATCATACGCAACTTCCATTTCCATTCTTGCATTTACACCTATCCCACCATCAGTGGAAAGCCTAGGCCTGTCCTCATGGTGGGCCCCATTCACTGCTCCTCCTGCTACGCTACCATCGTAGATGTCTCGCCACATTTACTAGCAAACCTACTAAAACCCGTAAACGGTACAACCTAGTTTAGGGCTATGGTCTACTCCGCTGGCAACCCAAACGGTCTATCCCATAACTCAACCCATGGTTGCTACCCCAACAACATCACCTACTGAGTGGTGGACAGCACAAGCAGCACCGTTTGTAGGGGCCACCCTAATGGTACTGCTGATGGGTCACATTGCTGCCCTCACCACCCCACAGATGGGAGCTGCCTCGATAGTTCCCCAACCGCCTATGNGCCACCCCACAGATGGGAGCTGCCTCGATAGTTCCCCAACCGCCTATGTCATCATAAGGTCTGGATCAAGCATTCCAGCTTATCCAGACCCTTACTGAGGAAATAAAATGCCTCAAGGCTGTTGGGTCTGATACGGTACAAGTCATGGACTTTTACTAAGATTACCCTATCAGCCTTGCAATCCCCACACTAACATTGCCCCCAGGGATGTCCCTCCCCCACTTCACGAACTACAACAGGGAGGGGGATCCCAATGTGCATCTTGTTACCTTTAGGTTTGAGTCCATACTGCTGCAATAATGGCTACACACGATTATCCACGGCTTTGCCATGTCCCTAACCGAAAAGGCCCTAGACTGGTACCATGCCCTACCACCTCCTCCATATCAACCTTAGATGAGCTTCTGACCCAGTTCATGATGCGCTTCAAGTATAACTTGAAACCATAAATCACGTTGGATTAGCTCATGAGTGTGAAGCAGGATCCTCTGGAACTGGTCCAGAAGTTCATCTAGCATTAAAGCATGACCCTTAATGAAATCTACGAGCCCATTGCAGAGGCCCACTTACTGGTCGTATTTAAGGGAGGCCCACTTACTGGCTGTATTTAAGGGCATAGTGAATGATTTCATCAAGTCTAAGTTGTACTACCTTGCTCCTCGCACTCTTAGTTAGGCCTTCACCTAGACTAAGAGCATACAATATATAGCTGAGGTGAGCAAAGACCTAGCTTATGTTGCTTACAAGAACAACTTTACAAAGAAGGATAAGGGTAAGGCTACAACAACCATAGTGGTCCCTGTTGCGAATGAGGCCAAACCCAAACCCAATAACAATGGTAACAAGAATAACAAAAAATTGGCTGCATTCATAGTTAACCCCACGCCCAAGCAGGGCAACACACCACCACCTTCTGCACCCGCACCCAAGACATTTGTGCCACCAAAATCGAACTTTGAGCGTAAGGACCATTCAAAGTATACCCTACTACCTGTCAAGCCTTCAGAACTTCTGAAGCAGCTGCTGGTAGCGGGCTACATCCAACACAAGAGATGTTAGAGGAGGGAGCTAGGAAACATCAATGCTATTGTGAGCTCCTCAGGAACCCCTCTTTGGCCCTGCCCAACGAGCCCCCAGTTCCTAAGGGTTTCAGGCTGGATCGATTTTGTGACTACCACCAATAGTGTGGTCACAACACAGATTATTGTCTGGTGTTGAAGGATGACATCCAAAGGATGATTGATCAAGGAAAATTGGTGTTAGACAAAAGTAACCCAGTACGTCCCGAGAATCAATCTCTGCATGTCTACATTGACCCCCTCAACGCCAACAACATCGGTTATGTCATCAACACCATCAGCATCGAAAGTAACCCTAGACCACCCTAGCAGTCGTTCATGGTCCGTGTGCCTCAGCGTGGTGCACCAGCACCACTAGTAGCTGATCAAAGCCCAAAGTAACCATTTGTCCTGAGGGCCCCTCCCCGGGCATTTGCACCCATGTCATCTATCGGCGAAGTCATGCCATCCCACCTGTTAACACCATTAGCTCTGTTTGTCATCAGGGGGCCGACTCCTTCAACAGCCCTCGTCCCACATAAAATAGCTACACAGCCTTCTCGTTCTAAAAAATGAGAAGTGTGTGTCCCAAGCAAGACCTCAAGGGGAAGTGCTACCCTAGGTATTTCCAAGGCGACGTCTTTGCCCCCTGCGTCTACACCCTTGTCACCAAAGAGGGACGTTGCTACAACCACACAGTCTACATCGCCCTACCAGAAAGGATCTAAACCCAAATCTGAAACTACCCCTCCTTAGGAAATCCGTCTCCTGGGATGAATAGAAGAGAAGAAGGGTAGTAAATAGGGGGTATCCAAGACCACTTGGATGCTCTCACTGAAGTCAAGAAAGCCCTAAAACAAAAGAACACAACATTGAGCTTGTACGACCTAATTATGACATCTGTCCCATACCATGAGGCTTTGATCTACATGTTGATGGTGATTTCGGTAGACGAAGACATGCTAGCAAAGGAGGAAGCTATCCACTCGGTCATGCTTCCCTCTACGCTTGCAGAGCCAAAGCCGTCCCAACTGACTTTCTACAATGACTCCATTAGGGAAGACCCCGAAAGGGGTCAAGTGACCATAGCACCCATATTCATCACAATTTGGATCAGCCAACATAGGATCTGAAGGGTACACGTCAATCATGGGGCTGCCACGAATGTCATCCCCTTCCCTATTATGGATAAGCTAAGCTTGGTCGACCAGATCAATCCCACAATGATGTCATTCCTAAAGTAGTTTAATGGGGCATGGGTCGCAGTGAAGAGAACGGTCCATATTGACTTCGTAGCAGGGGATTAGTTCCCCACGAATGCAATGTTCATCATGATTGAGGAGATGCCCAGGTTTAACCTGATCTTAGGGAGGTCATGGTTAGTGTAGCTTAGGCCTATCTCCTCACCCATACACTAGGAGATCCATATGCCCTATGTAGGTAGGGAGGTGGTGATCCATGGTGATGAGGTAGTGACACAGGCTATCAATAATGTAGACATGGAATAGGGCTCAGAGGTCATAACCTTTGAGAATGAAGTGTCTGTCCCTACACGCACTAACCATCCAATGAAGGAATCAGCTCGGCAAACTAGTTTCCAAAATGAAAACACATAGGTTGAGTTGCCCTTCCAAGCAAAGGACAATGACGTAGATGAAGGCCCTGGCAAAATGCCTTGGCCTTATGTCTCGCTCAACCCACATTGGGTCAGGAAGTAGCTACGCATAGTGTAGCAGCCTCAGTGTTTCCTACCCAGTTGCCATCCTTTGTACATTTACCGCCTTTTTACTTTGCACCCATCCATCTATGCTAGTTACTCGTTAGCCATCCTCCGAATTGTTAGCATATCATCCCTTTAACATGCAATGGCCTGAAATGGCTCAAAACTATGCTACGCTATGGCCCAAAATGGCCTAAAACTAGCGAAAGCCCGAAATTTCCTAAAACTAGCGATGGTCCAAAAAGACCTTAAAATAGCAACCCTAGTGTATTTGTAACTTTAGCTATTTGAAAAGACCTTAAACTAGCAACCCCAGCGTAGTTGTAACTTTAGCGGTCTAAAAAGACCTTAAACTAGCACCCCTAGCATGTAGTTTCACTCTAGTTAGTGGTCCAAAAAGACCTTAAACTAGCAATCTCAATTTTCTACACGTTCATAGTCCGCAATGACACTAAACTAGCAGTTTCGCATTTTCACACTAATAGTTTTTCCTTTGTTTTTATTACACTAGCAACTTTCCATTTTGTATACTAGTGGTTTTGCATTTTATGTCCAGGTAGTCTACAATGACACTAAACTAACAGCTTCGCATTTGTACATCAGTTTTGTGTTTTCAGCAATTTTGCATCTTTGTGTCTTAAACAATCCACCATGACTTTAAACTGGCGAATTTTAGCCTTGCATCATACTTTGCTGATCGCATCTCATTGTTGCTTCACAAATTTTCACTATACACGATTACTACCAATAGGTATCTCTCATTTCATTTTGGCAGGTTGAGTGAAAATGGAAATCCATTGCGACCTGTCTTCACCTCTAGCTTTAACAAGTCCACATGGTAAGCTCACGAGACCACTGAACCCAGATCTAATAGACTAGGAATCACCCCCAGTTTGCATTGTGGCATCCTTAGAAACATCCTAAGACTGGCCTGAACATCTGGTCCAATCCCTAGATTTAGAGGCTGGGGATGTAACTGAGGACCCTCTCATCGAGATGCCTGTGACCACATCCAAGGGGGATGAAAGAATGTTAAACTTAGTTCCCTCCTAGATTCATCAATGGACAAAGATGTAGCCAAGATTCTGCAAGACAACATTAAACTCTTTGCATGGTCATACAATGACATGCCGATTTTAGATTCGAGGCTAATACAGCATAACATTGTCCTAGACCCTTGCATGAAAGTAGTCAAGCAGAAAGCTCATAAGGTTAAACCAGAGATTGTACTGGCCGTACGGGATGAAATCACCAAGCTATACTAAGCTAGTTTCATCCATGCAGTTGATTACTCAAAATGGGTGTCCAACATCGTTGTAGTTTCTAAGAAAATGGGAGGAATATGAATCTGTATAGAATTTTGAGATCTGAACAAGGCAACGATCAAAGAAGATTTTCCACTTCCGAGCATCGATCAACTCATTGACACTACAGCTGGTCATGCTCTGTTATCCTTCATGGATGGTTTCTCTAGCTACAACCAAATTCGCATTAACCCATAGCATCAGTTAACAACAACCTTCATGACCCCATGGGGTACCTTTTGTTACACTATGATGCCTTTTGGGCTCAAGAACACCGGAGCAACCTACCAGCAATCCATGACTGACATCTTTAGTGACTACATCTTAGAAACACTAAATGACTACGTAGATGATATAGCAATTAAGTCCAAAGAAGTTGCTAATGACCCACGCAATCTAGGGGTAGTCCTCAAGTGTTGTCAAATGCACAATTTGCGCCTCAATCCTGAGAAGTGTCTTCGGGGTGAGAACAGGATGCATTTTAAGGTTTGTAGTATTAGAAGTTGGAATACGGGTGGACCCTGACAAAGTTAAGGCCATTGTCAACCTGGCACCTCCTACAAACCTTAAAGAATTGTGTGGGTTGCAAGGTAGGATACAGTTCATCCGAAGGTTTATAGCAAGGTTAACTGACAAGTTACACCCATGCAACATCTTCTAAAGAAAGGGGTTAACTTTGAATGGACAACTTAGTTCCAACAAGCCTTCGATGACTTGAAGAAAGAGCTTTTGCACCTCCCAACTATTCACCCACCATAGAGGGATAAGCCTTTCTTCATCTACCTTGCCACCTCTGACACATTTATTGTAGCATTATTATGTCAGAAACGAGATGACGGATCTGAGATACCAGTGTAGTATCTAAGTCATGCATTGATAGCGTATGAAGAGAAGTACAATGAGGTGGAAAGAAATTACCTTGCCTTAGTATTTGCATTAAAAAAGTGGAGGCATTACTTGTTTCACAACATAATTAACATTATTTGCAAAAGCAACATACTCCGGGCTATCACAAACAACCTGTATGAAAGTAGCAGGATAGCCCAATGGAAAGCAATAACCGCAGAATTCGATTTGCATTACGTGAGCCAATCATTGACGAAAGGCCAAGCCATAGCGATGCAATTTACGGTCTTACTCGTCGATGACCAGGTAACCATAGATCCCAAATTCCTAGACGAGCATGTTAGTGCTATCAACACTATCCCATTGCACCTTGAAGCTACTTTATACTTCGATGGTGCCTCGACTATGCGAGGAGGTAGCGCAGCTACCGTCATTACATTCCCCTCTGGGGAAATGCATCCTTTTGCTTATTGTTTTGCGTTCCCCTACATCAACAATGTGGTAGAATATGAGGGGCTACTCAGAGGCCTCTTAGCTGCCCAAACACTACGTATACAACACCTGGCGATTCGCAAGGATTCACAACTAGTTGTGAATCAAATCACCGAGGTCTATGCTTGTAAAGCTACACATCTGCAACCCTACCGTGACATAGCAAAAAGCCTACTTAGATAATTTGCAACTACAGATGTGCAACACGTGCCATGCAACGAGAACACCATAGCAAACACCTTAGCCACCCTAGCACTAAATATTCCATCACACTTGTTTGCAAGTTTGCCAACCTCGTTTACTAAGTGCACTAAGCCTATTGTAGTGACAGAAAACATCGACAGCTGGAAAAAATGCTAGGAGGACTTTGGTCATTGACAGAATTAACCCCATTTCCGTAGGAGGGCTGTGTTGGATGGAACAAAAATGGAGCACCTTGAATGGTCTGGTCGATCAGATAGGAACTTAGTTAGTGTTAATATAACCTTTTGCAACGTGTGATTTGAAAATGAGATTGGTAGTGTAAAGTAATGCTTAAATGTAAAAGAGACAGAAAATAGTGTAAAATGAAATAATAAGCAGAAGACAAAGTGCAACACAGTTAGCAAAATGCATCACTTCGAAGCTACAACTTCGCTCTATCAAGGTGGATACAATCGGTTGCACAGCACTGAGAAGTGCAGAGATCTCGAGAGTAACCAAGACGTATAGAGCTAGACAACTTTGTGCTCGAATGTGGACTCAAGCATTAACAATGCGAAGTGCTACCAAGTTGGTAGAAGAGAGCAGAAAAAAATACCAATTGAGAGTGCTAACTGTTTACAATGTCAAATAGAAAGCTTACAATGCTCAAGGTTACAGTGCTATCTTGCTTGCTTGTCAGCCAACAAAATTGTTGGCCAACTAGATTGCCAAAAATAAAATCGGACACCGTCCCCTTGAGCATTGCTCATTAGGATATTTATAGGACCAAGGGCATGCGAAAGGTGCAGTTTGGACGCCACATGCCTTGGGCTTATACTGACCTATCTATGCTGCACGTGCCTTCATGACCATTGGGCGAGCCTGCCATGCTGTAATTACAAGTCTGCCACGTTGTAATTGCACTGTCAGAGCAACGGTGCGATTAGGTGGAGTGCATTGATGTAGCATAACTTCTTACCATGCTTTGCTATGCTTTGTAGCATAGCATGTTTCACATGGCATAGCATCTTATCACGCTGTGCTACGCTATGCAGCGTAGTGTAGCATAGCCACCAGTGCAAAGCAAAAAATTTGTGTTGTATCTTGCTGCATGTGTTGGAAGCCTTTATAGTGTTGTGACTGCTAGTTGCAGATTTGCTACGCTATGTAGCATATCATAGCGTAGCAGCTGTCCTTAGTAAAAAATGTTGCCAATCTACAAACTTTTCCTTTTGCAATGCGAAGCTTTCGAACTTGCTGATCCCACCCTTTGAGATGCCTTCTGTCACTTTCGTAGAATTGATATGCCTTGCTACGCCATGTAGCTTAGCGTAGTGTAGCAGAAAACATGACCTTCTTTTGGCCAAGTTCATCACTTTCTGACCGAAGGAGACATTGCTAAAGGACCTGAAATCGTGCGAGGGGATTGACTGTCCAGCTTTTGCTATGCTGCACTACGCTGCATAGCACAGCATAGCGTAGCACTTCACTTTTGCAAATGTCTTCTAAAGTTTGCTACGGTACGTAGTGTAGCGAAACTCCTTGACTTAGAAAACTTGCTGAAGCATTTTGTGCATTCTAAACACTGCCAGCAATTCTACACACCACTCCTAAGTGTGTTGTCAACTAGATGAACTACTCAGGTGGGTAGGTTGAAGAATCCATTTAGCCTGTTGACACCTAGGGTAGAAAAACTTGCCGAATTGGATAGTTTGAACATCAAAGCATCCATCTCCTGAAGAACTACCATGACGCTATGTGATTTGCAAACGCCTAGTGAAGCAAGCATGCCTTCAAATTTTGGGGTGTTTAACCTATCACTCAAGCAGTACACATAGCCTCTGTCAATGCTGTGGATACCCAAGAGTGGTATGCTAATATTAAAACCTAATTGCAACACGATGAACCCCCAATTGGATTGACATCTACCCAGAGAGATGCAATTCGTAAGCATGCTTAGCAATATGTGCTTATGGGAGACAACGCCCTGTGCAAGCGCTCCTATGATGGGATATTTTTGGCATGCATAAATGAGGGGCAAGCATAGAAGGTGGTCGATGAAGTGCACGAAGGATTATGTGGTGGACACATAGCACCTAGGGCTATGGCAGCAAAAATCAAACGTCTAGGGTACTACTGGCCTCACATGGAGCATGATTGCCTGGCAAAAGTTAAGACATGTGATATGTGCTAGAGATATGCAAATCTCATACACGTTTCACCTACAAAGCTGCACCTGAAGCAAATCACGTGGCCTTTCTAGCGATGGGGACTAGACCTCATAGGACCTATCACATCTAAGTCTTCCGCAGGGCATAGCTTCATCATCATAGCCACCGAGTATTTTACCAAGTGGTTGGAAGCTATTCCCTTGAGGAAAACTACATCATAGCATATTTGCGACTTCATCTTGGATAACATTGTGACAAGGTTTAGACTTTCGATGACTATTGTGACCAACAACGGGCCACAGTTCAGTAGTGCAGAAACCTGAACCTTCTGCAGCAATCTTGGCATTAGGTAGTCATTCTCCTTGCCATATTACCCACAGGCAAATGGACAAGCAGAGGCTACAAATAAGTCCATCATCAACTTGCTGAAAAGGATGCTCGACAATAGCAAGAGGCAATGGCATGAGCAAATCCTCTATGTGTTATGGGCTTATCACATAACATGTAGGATTGTGATAGGTAAGACACCTTTTAGTCTTATTTATGGATCTAAAGCAATGCTACCTCTTGAGTTACAAGTTCCATCACTCCGGATGATCCTGTCCAACATTGTAAGCAAAGCCCAGAACAACAAGTCTTGGATCATCGATCTCGACTCAATAGAGGAGGAGCATGTGCAAACACTGGGTCGCATAGAGCATTACCAAAACAAGCAACGACAAAAACACCATGAAAATCCACATCAACGACTGATATAGAAGGGAGACCTTGTTCTCAAGGTTGTCTATGAGCATATGAGCAAATTCTCAGCCAACTGGGAAGGTCCATACATGGTCACAAAAGCCTTTGGGAACAGGGCCTTCAAGCTAGCAGACATGGATGGCAATGATTTTGCAAACCCAGTGAATCACTCATACCTCAAGTCGAACTACATCTAGATGCATGGAGTAGATAAGCAAACATCTGCTACAACATAAAACTGGCAAAGGTGAGTAAACATCCGCTACAACATTAAACTAGCACAACTTCACCGACGTCCGCTACGACGTTAAACTGGCAAAGTTTGTCTGCTACGATGCTAAACTAGCAAAGGTCATCCGCTATGACGTAAAACTGGCATAGATAGTCCACTATGACTATAAATTGGCATAGAAAGTCCACTACAACATTAAACTGGCACGAATGGTCTGTTAGGACCTTAAACTAGTTCATCCACCATCTGCTACGATGAAAAACTAGCACAACATCGGTCTGCTGGGACCTTAAACTAGCACAAGGGTCTACTAGGACCTTAAACTAGCACACTATGATCTACCAGGACCTTAAACTGGGTTTGTAGCACGTCCCTAGCATGCATCTACACCAGTACACATCAAGCAAGCGTGCACTATGCCGACATGGGGTGGGACGTTGCAGTTCCCGATGGGATGAAAACACGATCTGGAACGTATGCAACACCATCGCTCTTGGCATCTTTCTAATCCTCTAGAGATGTCATATGACATCTAACTAACCCTCCAGACCTACCGTTGCCACAACCCATTGTCTTAGCAGTAGCTCCTTGGTTAGTACCTACTGCTGGAGTTCCAACAATATTGTGGCCCAGCCACAATATTGTTATCCTCCAACCCCCTACCAATGCCTGAGCTCAAACGACACTCAGCTATGGAGTAGCCAATCCCACAACTGAACTGAGAATGCATGCCTTTGGCAGGGATTCCTGAGCATCCACGTCCACAGCAACTCCTAGCATCCTGAGTGCCAACCTCTCCACGCCAACGCTACCAAAGCCGCTGCTGGCCTTCCTATTTTGATCACACACCAGCAGAGATGTCTAGAGCTTCAACAATGTCTGTAGCAAGCAGGGACTTTGCCTTCATTTTTCATCATGGTTGCTTCTCCTAGTTTTCTTTCTGTTGTGTTTGCAGGATGTGTACTAGGGGGATGCCGCTTAGAGATGCTCTTTGCCATAGAAGAAGGACCCTACATCATTCTAAGGTGTTCGTATTAACTAGCTTAGCTACTTTGAAGTGCACATCTTGTTCCTCCCCTCTATTTTCCTTATCTTACTCCTCAGACTCATGATCCACTCTCCCCTCTCTTTCACAAGCTTTTCTCGATGTCTGACAAGCCCTCCCATATGCTCAACCGCAAAGTTCATGATGCGTGTAACACATGCTTGCTGCATGGAAAACATCTGTAGGTAGGTTAAAGCCCCACGTGGATGTAACACAACTTTTCTTGGGGAAGAAACATTTATCCTGCACACACCAGGTTGTTTGCAAATGTAGAAGGCAAAAACAACAAAAGGAAAAAGCATACGAAAGTAAAGCTCATGCGCAAAAAAAAGTGTGCCTCAAACAATTGGCACATAAGCCGTTTCACACACCTTCTCTCCCTAAGCATTCCAAGGAGAGGTCCAAGTTCAGCAAAAGAAAAGATGACCACGTGAACAACTCCCTCATGAGCACTCTGACGAGGGATCCCACCAAGTTTCATCTTTACCCTTTTTCCTAAACTTCCTCCCTCCTTGATTAGCCCTTCCCTCTTCCCACGTAACCAACGCAACACTCTCAAAGCATAGCTAAGCGACATCATGGTGATCATCGAAGAGTAATGTTAGCATTTTGTTTTCTGTGGTGTTTTGTATTCTTTGTCAATGTCTCTTGGGTCCATCCTCTACACATCGACAAAGAGGGGCCAATGAAACACCCTAAAATTTCAAGGCATACTTGCTTCATCAGGTCCTTGCGATTCAGGCAGCGCTACAGCAGTTCTTTAGGAGATGGATGCTCTTATGTTTAGACTATCCAGTTCAGCAAGTTTTCTACTCTCAGTGTCGATAGGCTTAATGGATCCTCTAGCCTGCCCACCTGAGTAGTTCATCTAGTCGACAGTCTACTCAGAAGCGATGCGTGAAGTTGTCGGCAGTGCTCAGAATGCATAAAACAGTTTGGCAAGTTTTCTAGGTCAATAATTTTGCTACGCTATGTAGCATAGCATGCTTCAAAAGATGGTTGCAAAACTAAGTGCTACACTATGCTATGCTACGTAGCGTAGCACAGTGTAGCAAAAGCCAGATAGTCAATTCCTTCGCTCGACTCCAAGTCCTTCAGCAATAACTCCTTCCATTAGAAAGTGGTAAATTAAGCAAAAAATAGGCTATGTTGGTGGCTATGCTATGCTATGCTACATAGCGTAGCAACTCTACAGAAGTGACAAAAGGCATCTCAAAGTGCAGGATCAACAAGTTTGCAAGTTTCACATTGCAAAAAGCAAAGGTTGCATATTGTCAGCATTTTTGCGATTAAGGCTGGCTGCTA
Source organism: Gnetum montanum (assembly GCA_015680685.1). Classification (NCBI taxonomy): domain Eukaryota; kingdom Viridiplantae; phylum Streptophyta; class Gnetopsida; order Gnetales; family Gnetaceae; genus Gnetum; species Gnetum montanum. The sequence goes on from MNCI01033201.1 coordinate 41,006, forward strand.
CGCTATGCTATGCTACGTAGCATAGCACAACATAGAAAATATGCAAAATTAGTAAAAGCACTTCAAAGGCTTCCAACGCATGCAACAGGCCTTGATGCAAGTCTCTACCTTAAATTGGTGGCTACGCTATGCTATGCTGCATAGCGTAGCACAGCATAGCAAGCTGCTACGCTACACCCAAATGCTACACCACAAAGCATAGCACAGCTTGGTGGGTAGCTACACTACATCAATGCACTTCAATTATTTGCATCGTTGGCACAAGTCTCCAAGTTTTGATAGTGCAATTACAGCATGGCAAGCTCATCAATCAGCCCTGCATGTCCATGCAGCATAGATACATCAACATGGGCTCAGGACACGTGGCATCCAAATCACATCTTTCGTGTCCTCTTGGTCTTATAAATACCTCGATGAGTAATGCTCAAGGGGTTGGTGGATTTGTCAGTAAGCGAGTTAGCTAGCAAGCGAAAATAAAATTGTTTTGCTAATTGACAATTTAGTGAGTTAGCACTTTTGCAAGTTAGCAAACCGATAATCTTGAGCATTGTAAACATTCTGTTTGGCATTGTAAATAGTTGGAACTCCAGTTTGGCATTTTTCTTTGCTCTTTTCCACTATCTTTGTAGTATTTTGCATTGTTAGCTCCCGAGTCCGTGTTCAAGCATACAGCTGTCTCGCTTTGAACATCTTGGTTACCTTTGGAATCTCTATGCTTTTCAGCGTTGTGCAACCGATTGTATCCACCTTGACAGTGTGAAGTCAAAATCTTGAAGCAGTGCATTTCCTTAACTACATTTTACTTTGCTTTCTTGATTGTCATCTCATTTTACATTATTTTTTGCCTTTTTTGTTTAAAGATTACTATTTTATGCTATAAGTCTTGCTTTCAAATCATACGTTTGCAAAAGGTTATAGTAACACTGACTAAGTCCCTGTCTGATTGACCAAACCATTCAGGGCACCCCGCTTCCATTTTATCCATCATGACCCTCACACGGATCTAGGGTTAAGATTGTCACGACCGACAACCTCTCGGTGTTTTCCAGCTACCAACATTTTCGATTGCTATAGATATGTCTTCCTTAATACAAATAGATGCCAACATGCAAACCAAGGCTTTGCAATGAGCAAGGGAGGTCATAATTAGGTCATATAAGCTCAAAGTTGTATTCTTCTATTTTAGAGCTTGTTTGACCTATGTCAATGCATCTAGAAAAGCTTTACCGCCATTAGCTTGTTTGGTGTTCTTTATCTCCTCCATACATCCTAAGAGACAGATTTCTCAAGGAGGAGACTTGGTTTTTGATTAGGCAATGGGCCTTCAAGCCTCAGTGCTTGCTTGTTGAGTGTGTGTATATATGTTGGTGGCCTAAGGCGATGAGGCCCTAGGAACGGCTGACAAGGGGTAGGCTTAGGGGGGCCTAGCTTTGTGCATTCCCTAGCCATCTTGTTGGCTAGACACTCATCACATCTCTTTAGGTAGGTAGGTCACGATACAGTCCCCACCACTAGACCCCAAGAAAATGGGTGATCCACACATTTTGGCATCCTTATGAAAAAAGGTGTTTGGTTTGTTGTTGTTGCAATGTGCTATAGGCCCCTAACCACAAAGGGTGTCATGGAGGTGATGCTTTGATGACAAAGGGGGCCTGTAACCTAGTTGATGTTGAGGCCTCAATGTCACTAGAGGGAACACGAATCACAAATAGTTCATGTGCCAACTCTACATCATCATTAACACTAATAGCATTAATGATATATCCTGCACCACTTGTGTTTAATGGATCCTTATAGACTTTCATGAACTAGTTCTCTGATTAAACAGGATTACTTTCATCAAGGATCAGCTTGCCTTGATCAATCATGCATTGAATATCATCCTTGAATGGTAGGTAGTAATTCATGTCATGGTCATGCAACTAATCGTAGTTGCAAAACTGATCTAGCTTAAAGTTCTTGGGTATCGGAGGCTCATTGGGCTTAGCCATAGAAGGGTTTTAGAGGACCTCGTAGTACCTCTTATGGCATTTGTGTGCATCCTCTAACATTTGCTTATGCTGAATACACCCAACACTAAGCAATTGATCCAAGCCCTCTGATAGCTTGATTGGAAAAGGGATGTATTTTGAGTGATCCTTATGCTCAAAGTTTGGCCTTGGGGGAGTTTTCTCCATGGCCATTGATGATCTGGGTTGGTTGGTCCCTGTGTTGCCAAAACCTGATGCTTTGTTGTTGTTGGCCAAGGCCTTAGATGCCTTGGTTTCTTGCTTGTTGTTATTGGGCTTGGCTTCATTAGCCACAGTTTCCATAGTGGTTGTTGTGGCCTTCCCCTTTTCTTTGTCTCTCTTTGCATGCACATTTTTGTAGGCTACGTAAGTCAGGTTCCTACTAGCCTCCACGACATCTTGTATGCTCTTTGTTTAAGTAAAAGCTTGGCTAAGGGAATGCAAGGCTAAATAGTACAACTTTGATTTAATGAAATCATTTACTATGCCCTTAAAAATGGCTAACAGGTGAGTTTTGATGATTGGCTCATGAATCTTGTTTAGGGAGACGCTCCAACATTGTATGAACTTTTGCACTAGTTCCAGTGCTCCTTGTTTTACATTCATTAGCTGGTCTAGTGTGACCTTTGGCTTCAAGTTATACTTAAAGCAGGTTATGAATTAGCTTAGCAACTCCTCTAGAGTTGAGATGGAAGCTCTAGGAAGTGCACAATACCAGTCAAGGGCTTTTCTAGTCAGAGACATGGCAAAAAGGCAAATGATTGCATGTGGCCATGCTTACAATAATAAGCACTCAGAACAGAAAGTCACTAAGTAAGCATTGGGGTTACCCTTGCCATTGTACTTTGTGAACTGGAGAAGTTGGACCTTAGGAGGCAATGTTAGCAGAGGGACTATAGGGCTAATGGGATCATCCTAATAGAAGTCCATTACATGGACCGTTTCCAAGTTGGCCACTTTAACCCACGTAATCTCCTTTGTGAGAGTTTGGATAAGTTGGAATGCTTGGTCCAAACTTGATGATGTTGTAGAGGGTTGCATCAGCTATACCATCGTGGTGGCCCATAGCCCTGTAGTGGGTTGTGCCACCACATGTGACACTTGGTACATTTATTGCTACATGTATTGCGACATGTGTGACAGTTGTATAATGGGTACAGATGTTGGGGCCCACCACGCAATTGAGGCTAGGGCTATTGTTGGTAGTGGGACTAAGATGATAGGAATGACAAGAATGTGACTTGTCCGAGGCTGTGATATGGGCATGGTATGCACATACGATAGCATTGGCATCATAAATGCTAGTTGTGAAGGTTGAACAAACTGTGAAGAAATGACAAAAGGAAAGGAGGCAAAAGGTCCTATGTTCTATTGTGCAAGTAGGACCTAGTGGCTAGCTACCACCAACAAAGATTTTGGTTGTGGAAGCATCACAACTACCTCAAAGAAGGCAGAGGACTGTGACTAGTGCAACAAGAAAATAGAGGTAAACTACAGGATGGAAATCTAGAACAAGATGTCACCATCAAAGTAGGATTCAAACTCCTCTTGCCCATCATGTAGGGGTTCATCGTAATTTGATGTTGTGTCCTACTCTCTTGGCCCACTCACCCTGACAAGTTTGTCCAAAATCCATTTGAAGTTTTTGGTGAGCAATATCACCACATCCAAGTTGGGAAGGAACTCCCTTCTGTTTCGATGGATAATCTCAAATCTATGCTTTGCTTCCATTTCCTGGCAATCCAATGATAGGCTCGCCTAAAGCTTAGCACATATGAAGTTGTACCATTCATCATCAAGTGCCCTATGTTCAGGCAATTGATGTTGCAATCTAAGAAACTACCATTGTGGTTGCATAGGACTAGGTGGTTGCTCAACATCTCCAACATGTTGAATGGGGTAAGCTACCTCCAAGATTAAGGTAGCAACTGAGGTATTAATGGGGTTCATTTTCATTGCGTAGGAAATGCGTGAGAAAAGAAGACACTTGCAAAGATGTTTAAATGTGAAAAAATTTAAAGTAAAATGGCTAAGTATGAAAACTATAAAAAAAATAGCCCAAAAATGGCTCAGTTTGGAAATGCTGAAAAAATGGTTATCTCTGGCATTACGCTTTTCATGCTTTGAGGGACTGTTATACTCACTGAGTTTTCATGCTCTACAAAACACTCAGAGGTTAACGCAATGGATAGTTTAGGCTTTCCATCCTACGAGGTTCCAAGAGAACCGTCAACTAGGACCAATCTACACTAATCGGAATGTAGACAACTCCTACACTAGCCTATGATCCAGCTATTACCATGGTAGTTCCATAGGCATGTTACATCTATGCGAGATTTTTGCTAGTGAAAGGGGTGCAGAAAGCATGTGGGAATAACCTTTGCACACATAAGGAATGGGAGGTCCTCCTTCTAGCTCCAAAAACTATGACGTTCGAAAAAATTGGTTGCTAGAACATCAAGAGGTTCATGAGCATACAGCCTAACCCCAAATTAGTATGAGGATTGTGCTGGGAAAGATGAAAATGAGGTTCCCTAAACAGTCTAGTCAATCAGATAGGGACTTGCGTGATGTAATAATACCCATTTGTAAAAAGGGTTTTAAGTGAGCATTACGCATGAAAGCCAAGACAACAAGTAAGACTGTAACATAGAGTCTTAGCCCGAAAAATCGTAATGTGAATGTGCAAATGTGTATCGACAGCAAAAAAGAATGCAAGAATAATGCTAAAAATCTGAAACAAATGCTAAGAAAGAAAATGGAATAGGAGCTTGAGGGTGGAGAAATGCACCACCCCAAAATCGGAGAGCATAACTTTCAATTGAACAGTGTGTGAAACTGGTACACAATGTCAGACAGGCATAGTGGCAATGTAGTGGTGCGATCACAGTCTTTGGGACATCATGAATGTGGTGCTAGTAGCTGCACGGAAGGCTAAGCCTATTGGGTTGATGGTCATCATGTTGTGCAGGGGCAAGGAAAACTGTGTCGCAGTACATGCCAAGGTGTCAAGCTCAAGTGCTCAGGTGTAGGAGTAGTGAAGATGTTAGGAATGCTCAATGCTCAAATGATTTGCCAACCCCTAAAACACTGAATGTTGGGGTATTTATAGGGCTAGGGTTGATGTAAGATGCGGACTGGACACCACGTGGCCTAGGTGCCATGTGGCATGGACATGGACAAGTCACGCTAACATGTTACACTCAAAGTGTAACAAAGTATTATGCTCTGCAGGACAAGAACAGGAACCTAGAGACTACTAAATTGTGATCACACCACATGCACTACACATGCTAGAGTCTGAGAGACCACCATGTACCTACAAACAATGTCAAAACAATGCAACTCAAAGTCTATGCTCCAGGACTACATCTTCCCCCTCTTTCGAGTAGGGACAAGCATAGGGACAATTTTGGGAATCAATGGGGATGCAAAAGTAAGGCAAATTACTGATCTTGGCCACCAAAGGGACATCGAAGTTGAGACAAAGGTTGATGCTAAGTTCTAGAAGCTTCTAAAGGTTTTTAGAGGCATTTATCACTGCACAGCATAGTAGAGCATAACATGAACACTTAGTAAAATTTTTGCAAGTTTTCACTTGCTACACTCATCATGCTGTCTATGCTACACAACATAGTAGAGCGTAGCACAAGTACTTTGACAAATTTTGATAAAATTTACAATGTTTCTTCATGGAACACTAAGCACACTCTGGGGTGTAGTAGGACTAATAGCCTCAGAAGTCAAAAACTGACCAAATGCATCTTCCATGTCAAGCTAGCTTGACAGATCCTTGTCCAACACTTCAACAAAATTTAACCCTAAAACCTATGTCAAGCTTGCTATGCTATGCAACATAGCAAAGCATGACAGCCCAAGAGATGGAAAATTTGCCAAACTATTCATTCCATTCTGAACACTTTTTGACAAACTCTAGCCTGGTCCTTAGGTGAACAGGTAACTAGGACATGTGTCAAGTTGAGCAAGTTAGAGAGCATAATGAGCTTGATAGTCCAGGAGATAGAAAATTTGCTAAACTATTGGGTCCATCCCAAGTAACCTTTGATTGCTTTTGGCTTAACATTTGTGTAGATTGGCCATGGAACTATGTGCCATGCTGGCTGTACTGTGGAGCGTAACAAGCAGATTTAGAAATTTTTTTCAAAAATTAGGACTTCAAGTGTGCTATGCTATCTACACTGCACAACGTGACACAAGACTTAGAAAAATTTTGCCCAAGTTTTAACACTTAGAAAAATCTGCCATTGAACTATAGGAGCCTGAAATTGCTGGTGTTTCATTGTTGAAATCCATATAGTAACATTAAAGGCAAGGTGAAGACATTGAAACTTGGTTCCTTGGTAGAGCCTCAAATAAAAAAAAAGCATCTCAGAAGTCCTCAACAATAACATTAGGGTGTTTGCATGATCTTACAAGGACATGCTGGGCTTGGATCCTCACATAATACAACACAACATTATTCTTGATTCTTGTATAAAGCCAGTGACATAGAAAGCTCACAAGGTTAAACCTGAGGTGGCATTGGTAGTTCATGATGAATTCACTAAACTTTACAAAGCTGGTTTCATCTGGGCAATTAACTACACTAACTAGGTTTCAAACATCATAGTTGTTCCTAAGAAAAATGGAAGTATACACATTTGCATAGACTTCTGGGACCAAAATAAGGCAACCATTAAAGATGACTTCCCATTTCCTAGTATTGACCAACTCATTAATACTATGGCTAGTCATGCCTTGTTATCCTTTAGGGATGGTTTCTCAGGGTACAACCAAATTCGGATCAATCTAGAGCATTGGCTCAGCACAACCTTCATGACCCCTTGGGGTACATTTTGCTATACAATGATGCCTTTCAGACTAAAGAACATAGGAGCAACCTACCAACGCGTATTGGCATATATCTTTTGTGATTATCTACTATACTTGCTCAATCACTACGTCAATGATATAGTAGTTAAGTCCAAGG
>MNCI01033202.1:21570-40328 GCA_015680685.1 Gnetum montanum
AACAAGCGATGAACTTCATGGGCTCTAAGTTATGAGAGTCTCCCATGGGCATAAGTCCCAAGGGTTCTTCTAGTTTCATGCCTTAGCCCATCCACGATGTGGCGAAGTTGATCCCACTGAGCGTACCCATGGCCCGAGCAACAATGTAACAATGTGTAGTAGCGAGCCATGGCAGCATCCAAGGGTTCATGTGTACCTTGCTTCCAGCCTTGGATTTGCTTACGCAAATTAGACACTCTAGAGTATGTTTGATATTCATCGTTGAAGAGTTCTAACATCGTACTCCACCTCCTGATGGTTTCCAGTTCTAAGGACTGGTACCAACTCTCTGCTTCCTTGGTGACTGTCCTGGGAAACAACTTAAGTTTTTGCCACTCATTCTCAATGTTTTGCAAGGCACAGGCATTGTGGAATGCCTATAAATGATGCTGCAGATCAATGTTGTATCCCCCTTCAAATCGTGGGATGTTGTTCATGTCTAAGTGTTTGATCCGACTATCTTTTAAATACCTTGTGGGAATTCTAACAGCCTCCATTATGTCAAGCATACTTTGGGTTGCAAGTAGGGGTTCGTCATGATCATCTCTTTCATGATACCTATGATGTCTTTGTTGTTCCCTACTTTGCCTACATCCTTTCCCTTGTCCTCTCTCTTGACTTTCTCGTCAAGGTCTCTCATTTTTCTTACCTTTATCCTCTCCATTATGCTCGTGATGGTTGCACCCAGATGTGGAAGGAGAGGGTGAGTGATGGGATGAAGGAGAAGAAGAAGGAGAACCATCACCATGACGATGTTTCCTACCTTCTCTTCAGCTGCTATGGCCCCGATCGTGATGACGATCTATGTGTCTGTTCTTATTATGAGTTGTTGTTCCCTCTGTGAACAGTTGGTGTTCATGGGGGTCAAAACCATTGCTATGTATTGTTGATCGTAAGTTCTGATACCCAGCCTCCTCACCATCATTAGGAGGGGGAACATCATTTGCTAAAGAACCCGTTATAAGGGGTTCCTCATCTCCTATTTCGCTAAGGACGTGCAGGCCTTTGCGCTTCAACAGTGTATGTTAACTCTCTTACCTTAAGTCCCTCATACGTTGTGTAGTTGTGGAATGATAATCCCTCATATCAAAGTCTTCCGCAACATATTTATCAAATAATTCTGTCATGCTAATCTATGCCAAGGCATGGAAGAGCATGTTCGGGACAGATTGATCTGGAGGTAACACTATGTTACCAAACAAATCTCTCCAACACATCTATTCATCTTGATGGAGGATAAAAGTATAATTAGGCATATACTCATCGGGAGGAGTATATGTCACCCTATATTGTTGAGGACTTGGCTGATTTCGGCTATGTGTTTTTGATTGCCGATTGTCTTTTGTATTATCCCTAGGTGATGTGCTCTTGTGAGAAGAAGAAGAAGACATGATGTCTTATTCGGTGTGCTAATTACCGTTATATAATTTTTATTTGATTAACCCTAAGGTTTGTTTAAGCTCCCAACGATGTAAATGATCTCTTGTGTTCTACTTAGCGCACAAACACTTAGTCCCCAGCAACGGTGCCAATGATGAGTGGCGAGGTACCCCTACACTCAACCATACGAAACGAGCGTAGCATGCGCGATCTGGTCGAACTCCGTAGACTAAGTGCCTACACACCCCATGGAACACTTGGGGTTAATCATTCGTTGTCTTCCTAGACTTACTTGTAGTTGTCATTGTGTATGGTTAAGTAAGTGTGAGGTATATGATTTTTATAGTTTTTATGTTTTATCTCCTATGCTATTGAGGTGAAGGGTTCAGAAACTAACTAACTCTAACTAATGAACTAAGTCTAAATTACATAGCGTCAGCATCCATTCCCACTTACCGTACACACCCTGAACCGATGCAACCGCAGCTACCAAACAATAATTATTACTGGGATCACCACGCGTAACGCACGTGCTCGAAGTGGTCATACTGAGGCACTTAACTAGGAGAAAAGGGTTGAGAGAATCTAATCTAGCCTAAGTGCGATGAGCAGCCGATTCCTTGACTAACTGTACACATCTTTGTGCACAACTACCACTAGGATTACCAAGCGTAGATCTTGAATATGCCACTGGGTTAATAAGTAGTCACACTAGATGCTCGTAATCAAGTCGTACTCATTCCACGTTGCGATGAGCATCCGTTCCTTGACTATCCGTACACATCCTTAGATGCTCGTAATCAAGTTGTACTCATTCCACATTACTAAAAGAAAGTAATAAATAACAATAAATAAAATCCTATTCCATGCACTACAAGGTTTGTCTAGGAAGTTCTTCTTTATTGCCGTACACAACTTGTGTTCAGGTACAATGTTGCTCAAATAAAGATCCATTCACTTTAGGACTCCTACTGTGGGCACATGGAAAATATTCTATCTCTGGAGTGATCAATCTGCCAGAGTTTCCCTACTTCTAGCCCAAGATGAGGAAACAAGGGAGAGCTGCCTCTTATTTATAGACTTGGCGACGGACCGCGATATCGCGTATGCGATATTGTAGGGGACGACGCGATATCGCGGCCTATGCGATATCGCGTCTCATCACTATTTTAGAATCTTTATTTGTTTGTATGTGGGAAGTGGTAGATTTTGGACAATAACTTCTTCATCATCACATTGTGGAGTTGAACCATCACTATCATCTATTTTAACATTTATTTTTTTCCTCCACAGTGTTGGTTCTTTTGTTGAACACCTTATAAGGCCTACTAGCAATTGAATATTCTAGAAAAATTTCCTCATCAATTTTGGCTTCAAATTTTCTCAAAGCATCTTTGTCATTTAGAATATAGCATTTTGAACCAAAAACATGAAGGTAACCAACAAATGGCTTTCTACCAGTCCATAATTCATAACAAGTTTTAGTAGTAAATCTTCTTACTATAACATTGTTAGAGACATAGTAAGCAGTGTTGATTACTTTAGGCCAAAAGTGATAGGGAATGTTTTTGTCATTCAAGATTGTTCTCTTCATTTCATTCAAAATCCTATTTTCCTTTCTACAATCCCATTCTATTGAGGAGTCTTGGGGGTGAAAAATTGATGTACAATGCCATTCATTTAACAATATTGTTCAAATTTAGAATTTTTGAACTCTCCCCTAATATCACTTCTTATGACTTTGATACTAGATTCCTTTTCATTCTATATCTGATCACATTTTATCATAAAATGATCAAAAATTTCATCCTTGTGATATAAGAAAATAACCCAAGTGAACTAAGAGAAATCATCAACCATAGTTAAAAAGTACATTTTCTTTCCCGAACTAAGAGTTTGAGAGGGACCAACCTAATCCATGTGAAGTAATTCTAAAGAACAAGAGGTAGAGATGCAATTTTTCTTACCAAACCTTATCCTTGTTTGCTCTCCTTTTTAACATGCTTCACAAGTATTTAGAAGAAATTCTTGAGTTTGGACAACCCTTGAATCATATCTTTTGAGACAAGGATTTGAAGAACTTCTTTGTTGATGTGACCTAGTTTCCTATGCCACATGCGAACATCTCCTGTATTGCTAATTAACACTTGGATTCAAGGTTAGGGTTATCTCCAAAAATAGAAGGTAACATTAAAATTTGAATCACAAAGTTGACTAACACTTGTTTAACAAACACACAAACACTTGTTGATTGTGTTTAAGACCTTAAACCATTAAACACTTGTTTAACAATAGGTTGATTCTTACCTCCAATGGTATTAATACCTTTGATTTGAGTTTCTATGTCATCTCTAAAGGTCATAGTTCCATATTTTTGTTCTTAAAAATGTACAAATTGAGATTTGTTTGTTGCCATATGTTGTGAACATTTGTTGTCAATGTACCAAGTGCTCCTTTTTACAATAGAGATTGAAACTAATGTAATCATTCCTTTTTTATAACTCTCATTTTTTTTCTTTCAAACTTTCTTTTCTTGAAATACATCTTTTCTAGGTTGTTTTCAAAAGGACCAAGTATAGTGTTATAATCATAAATAACAAAAAGACTGAATATGTCTAGTTTTCCCATAATAGAAACAAATCATTTTCTTAAATTTAGCTAAATGATCAAACTTGGAAAAGTGCTTCACAAAGTCTGATGATGCTTTAATGTAATGATAACTTTTATTTTGAACTCTCTTCTTATTTTGAATTTGTCTTTCATAGTTGATGAAGTCAAATTTTTGGTGAAGTGACATTGTAGCAACGATGTCATTGATTCAATGTTGGTTTTCTTGATACGTCATTGTTGATACAATGTCTCAAGATGTGTGCAGCCCTATAAAGATGATACTTGGGCACATGATCTACTAACTTTTCATTCCACACCTTACTAGAACTCTTGTAGTTTTATCCTATGGTGTTAGCAATAGAAGTGAATGCCCATAGTGTGATGTCTAGTAGCTAAATGAAGTCTTTATTTGAACAGATTGTACTTAAGAATAGTTTGCACATGCAAATAAAGATTGATATTGCTTCACATCATTACAGTATCCACTTAGAGATTACTATTTTTACTTAGAATAATGTTTCCTGTTTGCTAGCTTAATCTTTTACTTTTCCAAAGTACTTTACGTTTACTTTTCATCATTAAGTAGAATGAATACGACTAATTTTGAGCACTTAAGAGTAATCGTTTGTTAAGCCTAGTAGTGTTATTTCTTGGTACACTTAGTAGCATAACACTTGGTAGCCTAGTAGCAATTACGTGAAGCCCAAGGTGTGTACAACAAATCAAGACTGGATGCTCATCACCATAGGCTAGAGTAGATTTACATTTCTATCATTACTTAGATGTAGCAATTACTTTCTTTTCATTATGGCTATGCTTCATAATATTTTAGGCCTTACAACATCAACTATCATATGCCTCATGGTGAGCTAAACCATACACTTGTACTTTACTAGCTCCATGTGGAAAGACAATAGTCTTGAACTTAACTCAATTACTAGCATACCAACATTTTCTTTCTACAAATTACGATAGGGTTGTATGTGAATACTCATAACTTGTATGGTTAGGTGTTGAATTGCTCTACTACTCATCATTGGCACCATTACTAAGGATAGTCAATGTGTGCTAAGAACTTGAGTTCATAAGGTTCATTATATCAGGAACTCAAAATTAAAACTTATAATCCTTAAATAGACTTGAACACACACACTTAATAAGAATCACAGTTTCAAAATGGCTTCACTTAAAAATAAATCACCACCTACCAAAAGGAAACAAAGAGGCAATGATAGAACTAGTAATGAAGAAGACTAGGGAATGCCCATGCAAACTAGAAGTACATGTGCTCACAATGATTTATACCATCTAGACGTTACTTTCATCTTTTAGCAAGATGAGCAAATGAGATGGAGAGACATATAGGGCAACATAGTCCTAGCTCCAAAATGTTCAACACTTAGCATGCTTCACACTTCACACTACGTTGAGAGGGATGAACTTGAACCATGTACAAGAAAGGTACCATGTGACTAAGAACATGACAAGACCCTATCAACCGACAAATGCACATAGGAAGAGATATGTTTTGATAGAAGTTAAGCATGCACATAATAATGGGAAGTAGGTTAATGCTCTAGTTATCCTAGAAGAACTTGATGGTGATGCCTTTATCACAAAACTCCATCAAAATCATGAGAATCCTTCTCAAATGGCTATCATCCAAATTGAAGAACTTGTCAAAGTTTGATTACATTCTATCCTAGCAGAGATACCTAGAAGGGAGGCAACAGACTCCAAGTATAGGCATAATTCAAAGCCAAGAGTTTTTGCTGAATCCCACAAGGAGGAATACCAAAGTCATTGAGGGAGAACAAGCTGACATTGTTCTCATACTGTCTCATCTTCATCCTCATGATCATTGATGGGCTCTAATAGGATGAGAAAGAGGTTTCGAGACCATGATAGGAAAGAACAAAGAACTCATGATCATTGTGGCCACCACCCAATATACTCTGATGAGGAAGATGAAGACCATAAAACAAGAAGGCATAGGGATTGAAGAGAGAAGCGATAGAGGTATATGCACCAAAGGAGACATCACTACAGCAAAGCTCATGAACTTGATCATGATGATGAACCCTTGTTGGCAACATCTAGGAAGCTATCTATATACCAGCTAGGCACATTAGGGATAGTCACATTAAGTAGCTATACATGAATAACATGCTCATATTTTATGATGGTTACAATGCTGATCCTTAACACCACCTTCAAGTATTCCATGATGCTTATGTCCTACAAAACATAGAAAGCGAGTGGCAAAAACTGAAGTTGTTTCTAAGGACACTTGTGAAAGAAGTTGAAAGCTACTATAGATCACTTGAACTGAAATCAATTAGGAGATGGAATATCATGATGGAGCTTTTCAATAACAAATATCAAACTTATTCTCAAGTTTCCAACCTATGAAAATAGATCCAAGTATGGAAGCAAGGGATCCTTGAATCCCTTGATGTAACAATGGATTGATATTATTTACTATTGAATAGGTTCCAAGGCCATGGATTTTCTCAATGGAAGCAACCAAGGCACATAGTTAGTGATTGATTGATATTTTGCTGATTTTTAGGAATTAGTTGATTTGGAGAGATTTTCTCCTTGATTTTTGCTATGTAATCTCTATATATAACTCCACTTGTAAACAACAAGCGATTAAGGAAAAAGATTTCCCTTTCTTTTCAAATTTTGTCATGGTATCAGAGCTTTAGGTTTTGAACCCTAGTAATGTTTTTTTTCATTCAGTCTTCATTGCCATATTTCTTCTTCTACTACAACCTTCATTAGCGTTTCTAATTGGGTAATTCAACCCTTATTGTTGCAATCCTCTTCTTCTCCTTATTTTTCTTTACCAAAATCTCCGAATCCAAGATTATTGTCTACTCGGTGGAAACCTCCATCACCTCATAACCTAGAGACCTTCAACAAATTAATACAACTTATCGACTCAATGGAAAAAACTACTTGAAGTGATCCTAGTTGGTGCAAATAATTCTAAAAGGCAAAGGAAAATGGAATCACATCTTCAACATGGGACCAAAAGAGGACGATCCCAAGTTTGCAAAATGGGATGAGGAGGATTCAATGATTATGGCATGGCTTTAGAATTTGATGTCACTTGTAATAAGTGACACATGCATGTTTCTTCCCATGTCTCAAGATATTTAGGAAGCCATGAGATAGACTTACTCCAAAGTGAAAGATATTTCCCAAATTTATGAGTTCAAGATCAAGACAATTGCCACCAAACAAAAAAATCAGACTGTAATTAAGTATGCCAACCTTTTGAAGGGACTTTGGTAGGAGATGGACCACTACCATGTTATTTAGATGAAATGCAGTGAGGATGTTGCAATTCTGAAAAATTTCATAGAAAAAGATCGAACCTATGATTTTTTTATGGGTCTTAACAATGAGTTCAATGATGTTCGAGTCCAAGTCCTTGGCAAAGATGACCTTTCCCCCTCTTAATGAGGTAATTTCTATTATATTGGTTGAAGAGAGTAGGCATAATGTTATGTTAGTATCAAAACCAATTAATGCCTTTGTAATGCTAACTAATGGAGGAAGTCATGGGCCAAGAAGGGAGCAGCAAAATGGAGAGAATGGGAAAGGAGAATTTAAACTTGATGGTCATGAACCTCATGAAAATAGGAACAAAATGTGGTGTTCCTTCTGCAAGAAACCAAAGCATACGAGGGAAATGTGCTTCAAGCTTCATGCAAAGCCACCAAGCAAGGATTGGGGAAATAAGTGTGGAAGGAAAAAATTTCAAGGTACCTATTCATTGGTACATTCAAGTGAGCTTTCAATTTCTCATTCTTTAAGTGCCTTCGATCAGTGTTTTAAAGATTCCTAGATCATTGATTCAGGACCCACAAATCACATGACACATGCATCTCATAATTTTAGTTGCTATTTCCCTTACCCTAGTAATTGAACAATTACCACGATAGATGGATCACCAACCATAGTTACTGGTATAGGGAACGTTAAAATTAATCATGATATGATTCTTAAAGACATTCTTCATGTTCCACAATTATCAACAAATCTCATCTCCATAACCAAACTTTTTCAGGATCTAAATTGTAAAGTAACCTTCTTCCCAACTTATTTTCTATTTCAAGATTGGGACTCATGTAGGATGATTGGACTTGCTAAGGAGAAGGGAGGATTATACTATCTTGAAAAGACTAAAAAGACAAGTGCCAATAAGTGGAATCAACCTCTAACCCTCATATCCACAAGTCATTCAACAAATAAAGGCATGATTTGTCTTCACCATTTTAGACTAGGACATCCTTCATTCAAAATATTTGAAACCATGTTCCCTTATTTGTTTAAGGGCTTAGAAAATGAAACGTTTAATTGTGAAACTTGTGAACTCGCAAAGCACAAACGTGTAGCATTTTCCATCAATAATAAAAGGAGCTTGTTTCCATTTGATTAATTCATAGTGATATTTGGGGACCATCTTCAATTTCAAATATTGTTGGAACATGATGGTTTGTTTCATTTATTGATGGTTGCACAAGAGTCACTTTGATTTTCTTAATCAAGTCCAAAACTGATATTATTGATGTCCTCCCAAATTTTCATTCCATGTTAAAAATAAATTTGGAGTCAATATCAAAAGGTTTTGTTTAGATAATGCCAAAGATTATTTTAACTAAACACTAACTACGTTCTTTCAAAAGGAGGGAATCATCCATGAGTCCTCCTGTGTCTATACCCCACAACAAAATGGAGTAGCGGAGAGAAAAAATGGTAACCTTCTTTCTACAACTCGAGCTTTATTATTCCAAAAAAATGTGCCAAAAAATTACTGGGAAGAAGCCATCCTTACAACTACACATATCATAAACAAATTACCAGCTCAAGTACACCATTCAAAAAGTTCGATAGAAGTGTTATCTTAGTTCTTTTCAACACTCCGTACTACAAACCATCTTATCCCTATGATATTTGGATGTGTTTTGTTTATCCATATTTGTAGTCAAAATAGGGAAAATTTTGATCTAAGAGCCCTCAAAATGATCTTTGTTGGGTATTTAACCCAAAATAGCTACAAATGCTATAATCCATCAACCAAAAAATCCCTTTTTTTTGTAGATGTTACCTTTGTTGAAACCGAGTCATACTTCACACAACCTTATCTTCAAAGGGAGCAAACAATAGTAGAAGATAAGAACTTCTTTCTTCTTGGCTTACACATAAAGTGAGTTTTTCAAGTCTTCCTATTCTTTGCTACCACAAATCAAGCTTGAGCCTCTTCCTCAAATTGCACAACAAAATGATGAAGGTAACAAAACCACTACTAACACATGTCCTCCTCAAGTGTACTCAAGAAGGAAACATCCAAACCTAGAACCAAGGTAAGTCCAAACATCGAGCTCGAGTGCTAGAAATGAGGTAATACACCATAACCGATCTAATTTTCCTAATGAATTCTTGTTTGATATTGACTTACCTATTACAGTTAGAAAAGGGAAAAGAGAATGCACCAATCACCCACTATATCCTATATCTCATTTTGTTTCTTTTCATTAATGTTTCTCAATTCATAGAGCATTTATCACAAATCTTAATAATGTGTCTATGCCTTCAACACTATTTGAGGCTTTAAACTATGAAAATTGGAAAAATGCTATGAATGTAGAAATGCAGGCCTTGAAGAAGAACAACACATGGGAGATAGTGGACTTGCCAAAGTGGAAGAAACTAGTAGGATGCAAATGGGTATACACTGTGAAATACAAAGTTGATGGTTCTCTAGAAAGGTACAAAGCAAGATTGGTAGCCAAGGGATACATATAGATGTATGGGATAGACTATCAAGAGACATTCACATCAGTGGCAAAGATGAATATGGTAACAATCCTTTTATCTCTAGTAGTTAATTATGACTAGCCTTTAAAGCAATTTGATGTGAAAAATGCTTTCCTATATGGGAACTTAGAAGAGGAAATTTACATGGATATTCCACCAGACTATAATTAGAATATGGCCTCAAACAAGGTATGCAAATTAAACAAAGTAATGTATGGCTTAAAGCAATCACATAGGGCCCAATTTGAAAGGTTTAGTAAGGTAATGATTCGAATGGGATACAAATAGAGTCAAGGAGACCATACCTTGTTTATTCGACACACTAACTCAGAGGGAGTCGCTACCATTATTGTGTATGTTGATGATGTTGTAGTAACAAAAAATAATCATAGGGAGATAGAGAGATTGGGCAAGCACTTGGAAAATGAGTTTGAGATAAAGGACTTGGGAAATTTGAAGTATTTCAATCGTCTTTTCTTGACATTGGTGTCCAAGCTAGGAATGGACAATGTCTATTGACTAACTTGAGAGGAAGTGACAAAATTGAGTAGAAAACAATATTGCCCTCTCAGCTGATTTATAGTTAGTGATTGATTGATATTTTGCTGATTTTTAGGAATTAGTTGATTTGGAGAGATTTTCTCTATGTAATCTCTATATATAACTCCACTTGTAAACAAGAAGCAATCAAGAAAAAATATTTCCCTTTCTTTTCAAATTTTGTTAGTTCCCACTAAGAATAACAATGGCTAGAGCATTGGTGTATGAGAGAATAGTATCTACCCATGGTGGCATCCAAGGGTTCATCTATTCCTTGCTTCCATCCTTGTATCTACCTTCTTAGATTAGACAGCCATGAGTACATATGATATTTATCATTAAATAGCTCTAGCATTATACTCCACCTGTGGATGGATTTCGACTCCAAGGACCAATACCAGCTTTCTACTTCCTTGATGAATGTCTTGGGAAATAGATTTAGTTTCTACCAATCATTTTCAATATCCTGTAAGGCATAGGCATCGTGAAAGGCTTGAAAATGTGTTCAAATCTAGGGATATTGTTCATGTCAAGTCACTTGATCTGACTATCTTTCACATGCCTAGTTGGAATTTTTACTTCCTCTGCAATATTTAACATGCTCCAAGTTGCTAGCAAAGGTTCATCATCATCATTATTTTGATGATGCCTATGATGTCCTCTGCTACCCCTTCGTTCATCGTGGGCCCAGTGATCATTATTATCTCATTGTTCACCTTCATCATAGTTGTCCTTTTTGTAGCATTTGTCAAACCCAGAAGAGGAAGAAGAACATGTAGACAAAGAGGGCGAAGAAGGAGGAGGACTACCACCTCTTCTATGCTTGTCACAACCACATTTATCAGATTTCTTATCATCTTGATGCTTACCTAAGCCCCTACTTTAACTCCCACTTTTGCTTGAACCTGGATTGTTAATAGTAAACTATAGATTTAGGTTCAAGCCCCCATCATCAATGTCAAGGGGTGGAGAATCTTCATGTTGAGAACTCCTAGAGGGAGCATCCTCATTGTCATTTTGGTTGAGCAAGAACAAGGGATTAGTAAACCATTTCCCCTTCATAGCTTTATGGTGCTTCACTTAGTGTCAATCTCTCTTGCATTGTGTTTTAATGGGATAGTAGTCCCAGTAGTCATGGTCATGCACAATGTACTCTTCTTGAAGATCCTAGATGCCCAACCTCCCAAGATTTTGGAGTAGCATCTTGGGAACAAATTGATTAGGAGGTAATACAATGTTACTCTCCATATCTTGCCACCACAATTGTTCATCTTGATGTAGGATGAAGGTGAAGTCAACTACATACTCATCTGGATGGGTATATACCACCCTATATTCTTGAGGCACTAGAGGTTCAGTATCATCGCACTTGTGAGAAAAAGACATTTTGAAATTAGAATAAGATATCAGTGTGCTTTAGTTATTATATTTATTTTTAGAATGATTTTGACCTTAGGGTTTTTCCAATGATGTTAATGATTTTCACTATGCCTAGATAGTGCATGTTTCAAACAAAAAGAGTCCTCAACAATGGCACCAATGATGAGCAACAAATACCTCTATGCTTAACCATATGACTCACTAAGCATTTACGTGCGATCTAGTCAAATTTCATGGACCCTTTGTCTTCTAGTACACTAATCTCTAGGAAGTGAACTTGCCCTAACAATCGCTCATTGTCTTTCCAATTACACTTTTGATATGCAAAGGTATGGTTAAGTGTAATCGAGGCACATGATTTTTATTATTTTTAAGTTTTATATTTTGGGCACTTAAAATAAAGGATAAAAAATTAAGTAATCTAATTGCTAGTTTAATATAACTAAGTGACCAATGTTTAACTAATCCTAACATAAGTATTTGATTCCACTTTCTATACACAACCTGAATAGGTATGACGCTGCTGGGTTAGAAAACGTTAAGCGTTACTGAGATTACCAAGCGTCATGTGCATGCTCAAAGTGGTCATACTTATGTGCTTAATTAATTGCCAGTTAATTTAGCTTAATTACTTAAAGCATTAAAGGAAATTACATAAAACATTGAATGTATGAAAAAAATGTTTAATTGAGCCAAAGTGCTACAAGGTTTATCAAAAAGCTTGTCTTCATTGTTGCACACATTAATGTGCTTAGGTATAATAGTGCTTGAATAAAGATTCGTATACTTAATGACTCCTACTGTGGGCAATTGGGAAAATATTCTAACTTTGGGGAAGAAAAACTAAGAGCTCTGCCTACTATGACAAAGATTGCAATAAACATGGTGGGTGAGTGCATATTTATAGATGAAAACAAATACTATGTCAACGGGGCCATGTCAATGCATCAAATCATGTGTCGATAGGGCCTTTTCGACGAGACCTAGTTGACAAGGCCTAGTTGATGTAGCCAATTTACGATTCATCACCTATGAATGATAAGTGTTCGTTCCTTAGCTTATTGTCACACTCATGGATATTTTGAATAAATTATTGGGATTGCCAAACTAACACACTACTGTATGTACCAAGTGGCTAGTCACTCGGATTGCCAAGTTAATACATGTTTAGCCCTTGAAGCTAAGTTACACTCATTCCTTCATGATGTAATTTGTCAAGAAAATGGAAATGTTTAAGCTATGTTGTATGAAAACTAAATTATAATGAAAGTAAAGCCTATACTAAAACAAAGTGTGACAACATGTAAGAATAAATCTCAATCTTTATTATTGTTCATGGTTACATCTAGATGTATCCACTCAAATAAAGACTCAAGACAATTGAATTAAACACATGTTATGGAGACTTATTGACTGTAACTGAATTCAAGAAATCAAATTGCAAGAGTCTGACTAGTTACTAAATTACGATAACATAAATGTGGTAAGTGGGTAGCATTGATACACATTTATGGCCATTGTGATGTTTCATGAGTTTTGATTGTAAATGCGATATTACAACTAGTTAACAAATTGCTTAGTTTAATATTCATTAACAAGTAAAAGGTTTTGCTAGTTCAAGCTACACTTGATACATATTTACATTCTAATTAAGTTATACCAAAATATCTTATTATCAACATATCTTGGAGGTATATATGGTAAAAAATTTTATGCTTCAAGATACCCAATGTACTATTTGAGGCCTCAAGTCAAAATGGTCTAGTGGTTAGGACATTGGACTTTCAATCCAATGGCCTAAGTTTAAATTTTGGTAAAACGTATTGGTAATTGAATTTTAGTGGAACCTATATGGTTTTTTCCTATTAGCAAGAGTGTTGACATGGAAACCTAGATTATAGGTTTGATCCTAGTGGACAATGTTGGGTTATGGATAAATTAAGATATAATGCAAACATAATTAAACTTAAATTGTAGTCTTTAATCATTTGTATCTATACAAATGTAATTAAGCTTCCTTTTCATTTCCATTAGGTTTATAAAGACATAATTAAATCTATATAAATGTAATTAATCTTCATATTTAGTTCACTTGAATTTATAAAGAAATTAGTAATCTTTAATTCTAGTTATAGGTTCTTTGGATCTATATATATGTAATTGAACTAGGTTAGGGCAAGGTATCAAGCAAGTTTTAGATAAAATCACTTTACTATTGACAGCTTAGTTACTCTTAAATACTGCATGAAGTTTGCAAAAAAAAAAAAAAAAACCTAATACAATTTTTTTTTATTGATTTTGAAAAGCATATGATTCAATGGTTTATATAAAGCTAGGTTGTGCTTCTATAAAATTAGTCTCCATTCAGATTTAATTACAACAATTCAAATATTGTATGAGGAAGTGATTATTGAAATTATAGACAATAATTCAATGACAAAATTTCAATTCTAGAGCAAATAGGAGTTAAGCAAGGTTGTCCACTTTCTTCAACTTTGTTTGGTATCTGTATTGATGACATGCAAGAATGGTTATGCAATGGGTACGATAGTCATGCTATCAAAATTGGATCACAAACAGTAAATGTTCTTTTATATGCAAATGATATTGTCTTAATCTCCACTACTATAGAAGGTACACAAAATATGTTGTAAATTTTAGAAAATTATTGTTGCTCATTTGGTCTTCATGTGAATGTGGATAAAACCAAATTGATGATTTGGGGTATAAGAAATATGTATTATAACTTCTATTTTAGGGTTACCAATGTGCATCTAGTAGATTCTTTTAAATATTTGAGTCTCATTTATATGAACAATTACATATGGGGGAAGTACATCAAAGAAAGAATAGTAGGAGATTTCAAGGTTCTATTTGGTTTCAAAAACAAGTGTAAAGATTTAGGACTCTAGGCTTGGAAGGTCAAAAAAAAAAAAAACCTTTTTCATACTATAATCTATCCTAGTGTATTGTATGGATGTGTTGTTTGGTGACTTGGACTCACTACTAAACTGTTAAAGATATTGAAAGAGTACAAAAAAAATTTCCTCTTGATGAGCTAAAGGTAAAGGTGCACACCTTACTCAATGTTATTATGGCCATGTGGTTTATTACTTTAGAAGCAAACACCTTGTGCTAATTTATTACATACACTTATAGCTTACATATCTTTAGGTATAACAAATTCTCTAAAGTAGTTTTTGAGGATTTTCAAAACTATGGTTGGTATTTTCATGGAATGTAATGGTTGAGAAAATAGAACATCTCTTGAGAGAACATGTAGAAAAATCATAAGCATATTTACCAACTAGTTAAGTAGAAGGTTTTAAAATAGATGTGGTCTAATGTGGAAGGCAAGAAACAATTTTATTTACATCACATTAGATCTCATGTATTAGATATAGAAGCTCGCTATCTCTTAGTTGCTATTTTAATCAAGTATCAAAATACTATTAGCAAGCTTTGCTTAAGTTCTCATCATTTTAGAATTGCAGGTGGAAGATGGATTCAACTACCCTAAGAAGAGTGCATTTGTAGGTTATGTAGGTGAGGACTCCTTGAAGATGAGTTACATGTGTTTCTTTTTCATGTTGTGACTATGCATTTGAGATAGTGTTATAGAAAAATTTGTATGGTTTATTTTTGCTACCCCCATTGGTATTTGTTCAATTTGTAGGGTTTGTTTTTTGTTTCCATGAAAATGTAATATCTATCCAATAGATCCTATGGGTCTTTGAACATAATAAAGCTTCAATTTCAATTAATTTATGCATACATTTTTTAACTAAATATTTTAAATAAATTAATATGAACTTTAGATTATTTGAAATTATTTTAAATATCTGTATAAGGAGTTAATGTTGTAAAAAAATAATATAATACACTGTGATTGATGAGGTGGAGTTTAGAAATTTTAGTTTTATATTTTCACTAACGTTATGATGGTTGCCAATGCAGATTCCTATGTGGGCATGGTGATGAGGATGAAAATAAAAGTCAAAGATAGTTTTATTTAATTTTGTTCATTACAATACGTAATTGCTGACTGATAGTTGTAATCATAGATGTATTTGTTTAATTTAATTATATTTGTTAAACTCAATACTATTGTGAAAGTTGTTCCATGAAACACTTATATAACTATGATATTTTAATCTAGTAGTTTTTTTTGGGACATTTATTCGTTGAAGGGTTTCTTTGAAAAGATTACCTATTCATCATTACTTATTCTTGAAATAAGATTAGTTTTGTTGCTTTTTCATGTAATGAAAATGTAAAGTTAGATAATGCCCAATTTATTCTCGTGGAACAAATAACATTTTAATTATCAAAATTTTCTATTATATTTTCTAGTTATTTTAGTAGAATCTAGGCTTAGAAATAAGCTCTTAAACCTGTTTAACACATTATTTAACTACGAATTGCTCCAAATTTTAGTAGAGTCAATTCAAGGGCATGTTGATAAAAAGAGCCATTCTAAGTCATTCATACATCTTTGAATGAGTAATAATAATTACTTTAAATGTGTAGGTTAAGTTATTGAATACATTTACCATTGGACAATCCTATTTACTTGCTTTATTTCTTTTTAAGTCATTGCCTTGATTTTGACCCATGAGTGGCACGCTATATTCAAGGAACTTTACATTACATTTCTTAAGCTAGATGCAACCATGTTCATAAGTAAAAAGAATACATATTAATCCAAGTGGTTTAAATCATTACCTCATTGTTTTTTGAAGCAACTTGAGAAATAAACACCTAAAATATAACAAAACATACATTGTTAAAAACCCCAAGATATATTGTCCACATAGAATTTTATAAGTAACTCATGATTTAGAGTTTCCAAATCAATACCACGAGGCTAACACCTCATTGTTAAAACCACCAAAATATAAAAGCCTTGTTGGAATTAACTTACTTGATTATAGAATTGCGGTGATGACCAAAAGCCTAAAGCCTAACTTTTTCAATGATTAGGGCCAAAGGTAAAGAACTTGAAAAACATCACCTTACCGTCACCCCTTAAGAATATAATAAAACACATATTTCTAAAAACAACTTAAAAAAAAAAAAAAAAAAAAAAAAAACCTTNTTAAGCTACTCGATTATGGTGTCGCGAGAAATCTTTGGAAGGGCACAAACCAACTTAATTTACGTGGCAGAGAGGAGCAAAACAGGGTTTGTTCACATTGCTGTGCAGAAGCTCCCCTTTCTCTGCTTCCTGCGATTTCTGCGCAGCTCTGGTAAATTGATCCGAGAGCGTCATCGGTTGCTCGATTTTGCAAATGGGAAAGAGATCTCGCCACAGTCACAGTCAGAGCCATAGCCGTCACTATCACGATCGCACAGACGAACATGAAAACCGAAGTGAAGAAGAAGAAGCTGGAGAACATGTGAAGAAACGAAAGAGAAAACATGCAAAACGGCGTCATTCTGACACCGAGGAGGACTCGGCATCTTCATCCGATGATACTGAATATTCGTCTTCCACGTCGTATTCGTCTTCGTCGTATTCTGAAGGTGAGGAGAGCAGGCGGAGCAGAAAGAGAAGGGAAAGGAGGAACAAAGGCGCAGAGAAAAAGAGAGAGAAAGAGAAAGGCTGAAAGATAAGGAGGATAGGCGAAAAAGGAGGAAGGAGGAAGGAGGAAGGAGAAGGAGAAGGAGAAGAAGAAGAAGAAAAATGAATCCAAACACAGCCAGACAAAGGGAGCTGTCACGGATTCCTGGGGCAAATACGGCATTATTAAAGAAATTGACATGTGGTATGCAACGTACTTGTGTCGCTTAGCTTGCAATCTTCATTTTCATTCATCATTTTTGGAAGTATGAGAGCTACTACATAAATAGAGGTTTAACTTTAGTAAAAAGCCAATTTGAGCCCGCAGAGTACCTCATTGGCAAGCGTTGAAAGGTCAAGAAGGCACAGTGTTGTTAACGAACTGTTTTCGAGTTTTTCTTTGCTTCCGTTACTTGTTGTTTCCATGTATGCACAGTTTAATACGTTAGTTTGGACCGTGAAACGAAAAAGTTAGGGCATACCTTTATTATTACAAGTTTTTTTTTATTGTTTCATAATCATCTCCTGAGATACATTGGAGGAGAGTGCTTAGATACTCTGTTACTATTCTTACTTTCAGTACACAGTGAGAGATGCGCTAGGAGCTAGAACTTAAACATTCGTAAAGGATCCAATGTATGTGCAATGAATTTGATTCCTAAAGACTTCTAAAGTGGAATCAATGAATCGGAGAGCATAAGTGCCTTCCATTCCATGACAATCACAATGCCTTGTTGTCTTTTACCAGAAACACTAAAAATTTATTTTTTCTAGAAGTACAATTTTAGGTGTGAATCTCAGGGCTTATGTTTTTGCAAGCTACGGTATTTACCTAACAATACACAAAATGGTGAATCAAATTTATTTGCAATTATCATCAATGCCTTTAATGGAAGGATCCTTGAAATACACAAAATCAATCAGTATCATTCCTTCATACTTTCGTTGATTGAAATTTTAGATCTTCTTCTATTCGTTAAGAATGGGTTGATGTGTGTGCCGTAATTCATTGGTATATATGACTGTCCAATATTTTTCTTCCTTCTTACGATAAACATAGCACAACAGTGATAAAGCTCAATGAGAATGCAAGAAAGCTACGAGAATGAAGATGAATTATTTTTCCAGAACAGGGCTAGCAATAAACAAAGGATAACAACTGCAAATGACAAACATTGCAGAAAACAGTGTTAATTGTATAACTGTTTTAACATTTCACATTTGTTTTTCTTATCAATTCTTTAAATGTATCCTAGCTTTTGATGTCGAAACTGTATCTGCCCAAAACATTGACAAAGATGTCGTGAGGGAAGTTATGTTCGAGCAACCTTTTTTTTGTGCCTTTGTAAGGAAATCATGTTTATTTTATACACTTTTGCATTGGTTGTCCTGAAGGAAGGTGCCCCAGAATACA
>MNCI01033204.1:3067-16249 GCA_015680685.1 Gnetum montanum
GTGGTAGTTTACGCAGCAATTTTTGGTAGCATAATAGGATTGCCTTGAAGATATTTCTTGTTTGAGCCTTGGAAGTTTGAATAATTTGTAGATATTGAATTTGGGATAGCTTTATTGCGAAGTGTTTACTCGTGTCATTTTACCTTATTCAAATATTTGAGGTCTACACAAATCTTCTTTCTTTTCTTCTCTGCTTATTTCCCTTGAATCTTGCTGTATTTCTAGTTTTCTTGTGGAACTATCTCTTTCTCTGGGGAAAATTAGGAGTAGATTGCGGAGTTGTGCTCAAATGTTTTTGCAAAATTTTATTTGTTACAAGTAAGTATTATAAGGACCGCGTAGACTAGGCAGTTGAACAAAATAGAAAATTCTCAAGAACTCACAGTACTTGGCAAAGTTGGCTAAATCTCTTTAAAGTAAGTCATTTGTAGTTCACACACAACGCAATTGTTACATTTTACACAACCGCATGCCGCAACAGCACATACACATACTCACATTAACTACTGAGTTTATTTGGAGGTATCTGGGCCTTGGTGTTGCCAGAGACCAGCAGGCACCTAAATCCTGTTCGAGGACACTCGTTGGCGGTCGCGTCCCAAACAGTCGCCAACAAGGCCATTTCGGGCCATATGTAAACAAGAGAAGTTTCAAATGATACTGATGGGTTCCTTGGTAAACTGGCCATTTCTAGTCATGACAAGTTTTATGTCATTGTGAACATGTGGTAGTTTAACATCATTTCAAACAAGGTATGTAGTTTAGTGGTTTAGCAATTTTTTGATTTTTCTTAGTTTAATGTTAGGAGTGATGTCGATAGGTGTGATTCTGTACTCAACATCCCCTTTGCTGATCATGTTGAATGATAATTTAGCCCAAGGGACGTCTGATGGAACGGGCTCTATATTGGCGTCTTCTAGTGTTTCCGTGTGTCCAACAGTTTCGATGTTTGTTGTAGCTTCTAGGTTAGGCGGTGTATATATAGTTTCAAGTCCGGGTGTTTCTATGTTGGGTAGAGTTTTATTTACATCTAATGGATCATTGTTTACTGGTTGCGTGCAACTTTGTTTTTTGTTTGTGTCATCCTATTTAGGCTCTTCAAACTTAACCACCAAACCTTGGTCTGCACCTATATGTGACAAGATGGTAGACATACCAGCATCTCCGTGTATAATGATTTCACCACCTTTGTAAGGTAGGTGAATCTCTTGGTGTATGGGGGAAGAGACTGCTTTGAATTGGGCCAGCCAAGATCTTCCTAATATTAAATTGAACCCTAGCATTTCATCGTTGACAACAAAGTTACTAGACGTGGTGAATTGATCCCCTGCTATAAAGTCTAAGGCTATGGTGCCTTTTACTACTACACTTGATCCACTAAATGATTTTAAACATGTGGTGGAGGTTGGTTTAATTGATTCTGTGAGCCCTAATTGTTTGAAGACAGGGTAGGGTATTACGTTTGTGGCGGCTCCATCATCTACATGCACCCGATGTATTTTGAATTGATTTACTTGTATCGTTATGAACATAGGTGCATGGGTGACGTCTCCAGTTTTCTCGTCGATCTTAATGTTTTCAGGATGAAAGCTTAACGATTTGGATTTGAATCCTTTTCATTTATACATTACCGCATGTATGGAAGGCTCATCTGTGGGTAAGTTTTTTCTTACTGGGATTGATGTTAACATGTGTACTAGGGCCTCGCGATGAGTTTGAGAGGTTAACATCAAGTCATATAGGCTTAGTGAAGTATTTTTCTGTTTAAGTGCCTGCGTGACCTACGTTAGGGCTATTGCTAAATCTGTACTATTAGGTGTATGTTTGTTAGTGGTTACTTGGTCCATTAGGCCTAGCAGTTTTATCTCATGTGTAGCTAGTTTGACATTTTCTTCCGTGACTATTGATTTAGATGCATCATGTATTCCCGATGATTCTCCCTTATAGCTTGTATTTGGTTCGTTAGTAGGCGATGCCATGGATACTACGCTTAATGGAGTAGGCTTGGGGGGTCCTAAGGCAAGCTGTTGATGTTCTTTCTCCAATCGTTCCCATGTGAGCCTGTCTGCCAAGCATTCCCGCATGTGACGTGGGGGAACATTTGGTTTCTGAATATCTGGTTGCTTTGGAACCCGTATGACGTATGGAGTACGACGAAGTTGCGATTGGATGGTCGAAGGTGGTTGAGTGTTAGGCTTCCTGGGCACCCTAACGACATATGGGGTCGGTTTATTCTATTTTTGCAGAGTGGAAGGTTGGTGGTTATCAGGATGTTTGGGTATCCTGACAACATATGGAGTAGGCCTAGTTGGGAGCTGTGCCTCTGTAGTTGCAACCGCAGGTGGCACCCAGACTACATAGGGGGTGGGCCAAGTAGGACGTTACATGTTTGTGGTAGTAGCAGTGGGAGGTACACACACCATGTATGATTTTGGTGGTATGGTAGAGGCTGCCACCGTGGGGGGTATTCGGATGACATAGGGTCTTTGTGGGGTGGGAGGGTCACATGGAGAGTATGATGGTTGGGGTGCGAGCGTTTGTGCAGTAGGAGGAATACGAACTAAAAAGGGTCTCATAGGCATCTGTTGTTCATTATCTAAGTAAATGGTATTAATCCTAGGTGCTTCTTGTTCATTGCCTAAGTAGACAGTGTTAATTACGTATGGAGCTTTCTTGGTATTTAGAGGATCCTTATATATGCCCATGGCCTAGTTTTGTGGTTTGACCGGGTTGGACTCATCAAAAGAAATATCACCTCCATCGATCATCCATTGAATATCTTGTTTCAGAGTGAAAAAATAATCAGTGCCATGCCCATTGCATTGATGATAATCAGAAAAGCGGTCTATTCTAAATCCCCTTGGAACTGGAGGCTCATCTAGCGTTACCAAGCTTGGGTTCTCGACCAACTGACAGAATCGATCATGTCTTTGGATTCCTGCTGGGGAAAATTGTTTATGTTTCATTAGCCCGGCCTTCAATAGTTGGTCAAATAATTGTGAGGGTTTTATGGGCAATGACGTGTATTGAGAAGGGTCTCTCTTCTCGAAGTTTCTCGCATGACCTAGCGTAGGATTTTGTAATGTGGACGGTTCAAGTGTAGTAGTGGGAGCAGGTCTAGCATAGTTAGTAGGGGCAGTAGGCGGTTTGCCTCGTTGTCCTGTACTCATTTGTTGTGTTTCTGCTATTGCTGCTATAGTTGTCTTAGCCTTTTCTTTTTCTTTCTTATTATGTTGGTTTTTAAAGGCTAAATAGGTGGGGTCATGGCTATTTTGGGTTGCCTCTTCTATGTTCTTTATTTGTACGAATGCTTGTCTAAGAGTGCATGCATTAAGATAGTATAATTTGGACTTCACAAAATCATTAATGAACCTCTTTAGAATAGTGAGGAGATAGGTCTCCAGGATTAGCTCATGGAGTTCATTGAGGGTAACACTCCACCATTAAATAAATTTTTGAGCAGGTTCAAGCAGTGCTTGCATGACCTGTATGAGGCTATCAAGTGTTGCTTTAGGCTTCAAGTTGTACTTGAACTTGGTAATGAACTGGTGTAATAAATCTTCTAAAGAAGATATTGAGTTTCAGGGTAAAGCCCGATACCAGTCAAGTGCTCTCCTTGTGAGGAACATGGGGAACACTCGCAAGATGGCATGTGGCCATGCTTGAAGTAACACGCATTCTAATCTAAATGTTATAAGATGGACGTTGGGGTCTATCTCGCTGTTGTATTTAGTTAACATGGGTAAGGAAACACCCTTAGGTAATGTTAGAGGTGGAACCGAAGAGCTAATAGGATAATCTTGATAGAAATCCACTATCTTAAGCTCTTCGTCAGTAGCTGTTTTGAGATGCTTGACCTCGTCAGTTAGTTCTTGCATCAGTTTCTTGGCTTTAGCCCAGTCTTGAACATTAGGTGAGATGGCAGATTGATTATGTGGTGTAGTATGCAAGTTAGATTGTTGTATAGCAGGCGGGAAAGAGGAAAGTTAAGTGGTTGGAGGTTGGACTTGTGGAACATTCATGGTAGATGCTGCTAAGGGTGGCATACTATAAAGGAAGGGTTGTTGTTGCTGTTGTTGCTATACTTGAGGGATATTCATAGGTGGAATTGTAGTAGGTGGTACGTTGTAGTTAGGGGGTTGATGCGCTTATGTACCAGTCCTAGCCCACTGTCCAGTCATGATTTGTGAGGGAACACCTTGGACTTGTTGAGTGGAAGTCATGAAGGGTCTTCTTTGGGTTTGGATCTGTGGTATATAGTGGACGGATGTAGAAGTAGGTATCACATATGGCATCCCGATCACTCAGGGTGGAAAGGTTGCTCCTACATTGGTTTGCGGGGGTTGTTGTTGGGGTTGTATTTGCAAGAGGTGGGATAATGTGGCAACAAGAGGAATAGTGCCGAGGGGTATATTGAGTTGGGTATCGGTCACTGGGGCAGTGGGAATAAGTGTGGATGCTTCTTGTTGAGTCACATGTGCTTGGGTGATTTTAAATGACTGGAAGGACATAGTTTCCCCTGTGAATGGTTGAAACAATGGGTTTGTGTAAGTTTGTGAGCTGAGGGTATGGTATGAATCTTCGTGTTTGGACTGAGCCGCAAAATTGTCCTCCTCTTCCAATTGAGGATTTGCCATGGACTGGTCTAAAGATTGATTTCTAGCTAGGAGGAGCTGCGAGATAAGTTCAGAATAGTGCTCTGGAAGAGGGATGACATCATACGTGGAAGGGATGAACTCATGTCCTCCCCTATGAAATAGTTCATATTGCCTCTTAGCCTCTATTTCAATTTGATCCACTACTAGGCTAGCTTGGATTTTTATGCATATAAAATTATATTGTTCTTGGGTGATAATGTTGAATGATGGATTCTTCCCTTACAGACTGAGAGATCAACGGGATCCTCCCTGGGAATTAACCTCATCATGGGCCCTTATGGGTTGCATAACGGGCATCAACATCATCGTGGGACCCCCGGTATCCAAAATTGACTTGATTGAAATGTTGGTGTTGGCGGTATTCATGGTGAAAAGGTCGTAAATGTAGCACGGTGGAAGGGATACAATGTCAGGGCATACAGGGGAGGATTTGGCCAAGTATGAAATGGTTATGTTTATCAACGTACACCTAAGTTGGCAGCATGCAACCTATTTGCACAGCGTATGGACTAGGTCCCAGTGTATAGGCTTTAGTGACCAGTGTACAGAAACTGGTCACAACATGTAAACTAAGGTCATAGCATGCAGGTTGTCAGGCAGCGTGTACATAGGGTCCACAGTGTGCAGGTTGTCAGGAAGCATGTAGACAAGGTCTACAGTGTGCAGGTTGTCAAACAACGTGTAGACAGGGTCCACAACGTGTAGGTTGTCACAGCAGCGTGTAGACAGGGTCTACAGTATGTAGGTTGTCAGGGTAGCATGTAGATGTTGAGATTGCTGCAGAACAAGACGTAGATTCAAAGAGTTGAAGAATAAGATTTAATGTTGTCGTAATGTAAATCTAAGAAAATAAGGTGGTAGATCAGAAGCATAAGGGGCATGTGTATGATTAAACAGTTTCAAGCCCTCCTTCTAGCACCATTTTCTGTACTGTCTAAAATCATCCATGCAAGGTTAAAATGGTACGAGCACTACATGATTTATAGACAAGCATAGAAGACCCTACCTTCGCTTGAGGGTGAGCTGGGACGAACGAAGGTAGAGTACCTTGGGTGGTCCGCATGTGGATCAGACAAGGATTTTCCCAACGTATGCCAATATGCAATATGCTAGGTTATATGTAAATAGCGTCATTAATGTAAATACAAAGCCTAATTTTGCATTCACTTAAAAAAAAGCCTAATACAAAGCCCATAATGATGCCTAACAATTGCCCTATCTCTTAGAGTTGATGCCTTGTGAAAATCTTGCTCTGGAGTTCTTGTTTCGAGTAGTCTTTGAAGTCACATGTTGGGCATGTATGTTGGTCGTGCATGCTAGGCGTGCATGCTGCATACTCAGTGAAAACCAAGTATTTTGAGCTCAAAATTTGGCAGGTTTGATTTCAGATGTTGCCGTAGTCTTCTACGGATCCCAGGAATCATTTCTTGCTTAGCTCAACTCTGTTTGAAGCTGTCTGTGAGGCCGTCAAGCTTTAGTCATGGTGGGGAGTATCATAATTTTAGCTCGATGCTTGTTGGAGAAGTACTAAGTTCATAATTTTGTGGTGTTTCAGGAAGAACAAGCAAAGTTTCCTCTTGAAACCCCGTAATTTTGACAGGAATGCAAGTTACATTGGCTACTACGCTATGCTACGCTATGTAGCATAGCATAGCATAGCATAGCAAAGATGTAAATCAATAAGATGCTCCAAAGGATAACACGGCATGCACCAAGGCTTTCAGCAAAATTTGGTGACTTCAACACAAGTTTCTTTTTAAAACTAATGGCTACATTGTGGTACGCTATAGTGTAGTAAGGAGCTACGCTATGTCAATGTGCTATGCTACATAGCATAGCACAGTGTAGCAACTAGCTATGATACTTCAATTTGCTTCATTTCCTACCTGCATTGTTGGCACACTGGATTCCAGCATGTGTAGTTTTGACAACATGATCGTAGCATCGCAAGTTCATGACCGGTTTTGCACATCTACGTAGTACAAACACATCAACATCTCGTTGGTCCAAGACATATGGCATACATGCCTCATTTCTCGCTTGCTCCTGGCCCTATAAATACCTTGATGAGTAATGCTCAAAGGGTTGGCAATTTGGGGTTGGTAATTTAACTTGGCTTTTTGTGTTGGTTGTTTTGCAGTTGGCTTTTTGCATTGGCATTTTGCAGGTTGGCTTTTCTAGTTGGCATTTCTCATCCAAAGAGTTAGCATTTTTTCACAGTAGACTTTTAAGTTCACATTCAAGAGCATAGTTGGCACACTTTGAGTGTTCTAGTTATTCTTGAAGTTTCTATGTGCTTTTAACATTATATAACTTGTTCTACATTTTCAAACAAGGTAAATAATTAAACCCTCGACCTTGAGGTGGTGCATTTTCTTACCTGAATTTACTTTGTTATCTCTTTATTGTTATTGTTCTTTGCATTATTTCTTGTATTCTTGCATTTATTGATCATCGATTTTACCTCACATATTTTGCATTTAGAAAAATGTTCGCGTAAGGTTAAGTTACACCAATTAAGTCCCTATCTGATCAACCAAACCATTCAGGGCACCCTCCTTCCATTTTATCCAGCATGGTCCTTTCATGGATCTGGGTTAAATTGTTCACCCGAAAACTTCTCTATCTTTCCAGCCACTGAAGTTTTCGGTCACTACAGGAATTCGATCTCACAATGGTAGATCGAAAATGGATCAATAATGTGGTTATTCATCAACTTTTTTGCTTAATATGGGATAATAAAGATGAGGAGAGCCCACTCTCTAATCAGTTTCCAAATGAACTCTTCTTTATAGGAGCAATAAGTGAATAAATGCCTATAAAAGCAACATTGTATAATGGCATCTTCACCTATCTTCTTACTTAGGAGATTCCACAAGAATTTGATTTTAGAAAGAAACAATAATTACTTCATTAGGTCAAATACTTCATGGAAATCAATAAACACCTCTACAAGGTATGTGTCGATGGCCTAATTCGTTGGTGTGTTCTAGAGGAAGATTAAGTGCACGTTGTCCAAGATGCTCACGAAAGGTCTTATGGAGGCCACTATGTAGGGAGATTCATGGCTATAAAAATCCTGATGGTAGGATACCATTGGCCTACAATCTTTAGTGATGGCCAACTATTTTTCAAGTCTTGTGAACATTCTCAACAAGATGGGGGTATGACTTCTTACATGGAAGGTGCTCAATAGTCAATTCAACCACTGGAACCTTTTAACATATGGAGCATTTACTTCATGGGTTCCACCACACCCATGTTCAATGGAAAGGCGTATATTATAATAGTAGTTGACTACTACATAAAGTGGGTAGAGGCAGCAAGTGTTACTAATTGTACATCATCCATTGTTGCTAAATTCAAACAATAAAATATTATGAATTAGTTTGGAGTGCCACATTCACTAATTTCTAATAACGGAACTCATTTCACAAGTGCCACTTTTTGAAAATTAATGTAATTCTTGGAGGTTGAACATAAATTAACAACATCCTATCATCCCCAAGCCAATAATCAAGCAAAGGTAACCAACTAGAAGATCACAAAAATATTAATACATACCATTAGCAAATATAGGAAGGATTGGAGTGCAAAACTTAATGATGCTCTCTAGCCTTATCATTCAACTTGGAAACTTCCTATTGGCTATTCTCCTTACAAGTTAGTGTATAGAAAACTTCCAATGCTTCCAATTCAATCCATGCTTCATACACTCTCAATAGCCTATGATCTAAACCTTAACCTAAGTTTAGCACAAAAAGAAAGATTAATCATCCTAAATATGCTAGATGAAAATCAATTTGTGGCCCTATCCTTGAATGCAATGAACAAGGGATTCAATAAGCAACATCATGACCTCAAAATAAGGAAAGTGAAACTACAACTAGAAGATAAGGTTCTCTTCTGGAACCCCACATATGTACCCCAAAAGGAAAATTTCAAAACATTGTGGGAGGGACCTTATATAATTGATCAAACCTTTCCGTCTAGGATCATGTTAATCTACAAACCTAAATAGTTGAAAAAAAAGTAGTTGCTCAACATCCAACAAGTAAAGCCCTTCCTAGAATCAAAACAAGCTAGTGAAACTATTGCCTCAATGGATGGACAACCATGTTCTATTTTTTGGATCTCCTTCTTCCAACTCAGTTGTGGGGGAGATGGCCATCCATGCTAATCATCCATATGGCTTCTCAGTTTTTCTACTTTTTTTTTCCACATTTTTTTATTTTAAATGATTATTTATTTTATAAATTATTCTAATTTTTACCATCATTAATACCTTTGAACCTTTCTTGATTATTTTACACTTTCTTATATATTTTAATTTGTTTTGTTTTGATTCAAGTGTGATATTTTCTTATTTTGCTAATAAAATTGCTTTATTCTCACAGGACATATTGCCACTATTGCTATTTACTAATTATGGTTTGTGATTAATGTTGTGATTGTCAATGTCTAGTTTCTATGTTTGAATTCTAATGTCTAATGACTTTTACATGGTTTATTTTCCATTAACTAGGTAGTGAGTCCATGTCATCTACGGATCCAAAGAACTCTATGATTTTTCTTGTTCTGGGAATTTCAGGACCTTTCCATTTAAGAAATTTTTAATCAATCAATAACCTTGGTAGTTCCAAAATTACGAAGGATTCAAAGGTTTGTAAAGGGTGTGAATTCAATGAAACTCAATACTGTTTGTACTCTTCTACTAGATTGAGTACCTAAGTTTTTTTTATGAACTTCTTTATCATTCCATACAACGCACTAATAGAAAGTCAAATCACATCGTTACATGGTGTGGTTCCCATTCAAAAAGAAACAATAATAATTCAAAGCACATCCCTTTGAAATGAATAAGTCCTTGCCTAGTGTGGTTCTTATTTAAGAAAAATAAATAATGGGAATTCAAAGCACACCTGTTGGACAAATAAATGGGCTACAAGCATTAGTTATGGAACTCAACCAATATGCACCTATTCCTAAAGGTCCCCTCTAACTAAGGCCCTCTCTCTCACTTTCTACTTCTCTTTTCTTGTCTTTGTGAAATAGGGGTTGTTTTGTGGAAGCACTCTAGCATCTCAAGTGAGCGGATCGATCTTAGAGTGGCAATGGAAAGTTACTAAAAGTGGCTAGTTTTGATTTGAAATAAGGATGGACTTTCTCAAGTCATTTTAAACACAAATTCTACAAGGGGCTTCTTATGACCTCAATTTCGAACTGCATTCCACCTTCTCTATCATCTATCCATGCTACCATAACTCACCTCATTGCCATGTTCTATGTTATGCTCTATGTCTTGGTCTATTGTGTTAGGATTCTTGGGTAGATCCTTTCAGGTTGGTCCTTAACTTTTCATGATTATTAAATCAACTATGGGATCCACAGACTACTTAGTTGAGGTTATGCAAGGGCTAAAAGNAAAAGGATCTACCCAAGAATCCTAACACAATAGACCAAGACATAGAGCATAACATAGAACATGGCAATGAGGTGAGTNTCCACTTGCATAGCTCTTAGTCTGGTTAGTTAAGGTGCCTTACCTTTGACATTGCTACAATCCTATCTTTCACATATTCCATTGAGTATTCTGCTCAGTGATCCTTAATCTTTCATTTCATTCATTTACTAAATTAATTTTTCTCCATTTTTCCAAATTTATAAGCTTCAACACCCTCTTCTCATGTTTTCATATTATTCTTGGTTCTTTAAGCTTTCATTTGACCAAATTCAATGGTAGTCAATGGTGGTAAATAGTTGTGTTGATGACGCCTCCTCAATGTAGCCAAGCATGTCAACAAGGCCTCGTTGATGCAGTGCATACACAGTATATATACTACCTAACACTTAGGAATTCTTAACATTTTCCTCATAACACATAGGGAGTTGTTGCAATTTTTCAAAGCCCAAAACATTCCAAAGCTCATAACTTCCCAACCATTTATTCAAATAACTCTGTTTTTTGATCTTACACTTACCAAAGATAAGATCTTTATCATGGGGGCTACAAACCTTCAGGTTTGTAATGAAAAATTGATGAACTATTTTGGAAATTTTTCTAACTCTGTAAAGGGTTAATAACTCTAACAACATATAAAGATAAAATGTTTTAATAGTTAATCCTTCCAACAACCTTTAGGATAATTTATTAATAATAATAGATAAATAAATGATAATTGGATCAATTAAATCAGCCATAATCATAAGTTAGCCAAAGTGTAAGTATCCTTAAGAGATAAAGGTATCCTAAATACTTTAAGGTTACACAATTATTCCTATCCATGGTTTCATTGTGATTACAAATAACACCAAAATAGAAATGTCTATAGGAAGGAGAACCCTCACAACCATGGGAGAAATGACCTAGGAAGTGGCCAACAGAAAAAGGGCCAAGAACTACCAGAGGCAACCCATGCAATAGGACATCTTCAAGAGGAAACCGAAGTGGAATCTATCTGACATATTTTGGAAGAACAAGTGCCTATAGAACAATCACAATGAGAATAAGTGCTTGGACGCATACCAAGGCTTGAGGTCACTTTGACTCAAGCCTACATAGATATCATTAGGTCCCAAAAAATTCAACGATCAGTTCTTCAAGAGATCAACTTTGGGCTATTTCTAGAAAAATCTTTATAATATGTCAAGACTTAGTTACAACCTTCTTCCATGTGGCCAATAATCACATCTAGTGGGAAATGGTACATGGAATAGAGATATCTTCTTGAGTAGTTGAAGGCTGATGTCCATTGTCAAAATCAAGTATCCTACTCATTAAAAGCTATCGCACAAGCACTTTGATTGCCTAATACTAAAACATAGCTAGTGGAAGTAACATGAAAGGTGATCATAATGCTAAGAGGAAGTGGGCCTAGTGATGTTACAGGGTTGATTGTAAGGAGTATGGTGCACTCACATCAATGGAGCAAATTTACTTCAAGATTGCAACCTATCACCTCAATCCAATGGTGAGGCCAAGCAAGGTAGCTACCTTCTCCACCTAAGCATACATCACTCTATGTCGTAAATTTCCTATCAACCTTCTAGAACTAATCTACTTAGAGATTGAGAACCGCTTCAAGGAAAATGAATGTAGGAGGAATACTCTACTCTTTTTGTCCCTCATCTAGAAACTATGCATAAGGGTAGGCATTTTTTGCTATTTCAATGATACCCTCAAGCATGATCCTTCGGCCTCATGGTTAAAAATCATGAAACATAAAATTCCAGCAATGACCTAAGAAGAGAAGGAGTCACCACCACTAGCCACTTAGGAAACAATGTCAGAGGCCCATGTAGCCATTAAGCATTTGCACAAATTCTAAAAGTAGCTCTTGAGTGAATAAGAACAACATATAGGAATGAGTGGAGCAAATCCATCTATGTATTCACCAGCAATGAGTTCCCTTAATGAGGTGGCCTAAACAATTAGCCAAATGGAGAGGGGTGGTCCAATTTTCTATGCCCAATGAACATAGCTACTTACAAGTTTGGATCCCAACACTTAGGAGATGACGATGTCATTATCACAACACCACCTATTCCTAGAAATCTTTGGGAATGCTACCACTTCTTTGGTATATTTGGAGGAAGGCAAAGAGGTAATTATCTTGGTGACGTAGCACCATTGGTAGGAAATAGTAGTTGAAGTGGTTGCTGATCATGTTGCTAAAGCATTGAATGCATCCATAGCATTTGTACCAAATGTATCTACACTTCAAGACATGCTGACTTTTGCATGAATGATGAATGAAAAGTTAGATGTAGCCCAACATGAAAATTTGCTAGAATAATTGGTGGGAACTAGGCAACTAACTCCAGATATCTTTGTTCTTTCAAAAGACATCACTACAACATAGTTAAAGCTACTAAATGAAAATGGAAAATGCATTATCCTAGAGGAGAAACTTGAAATGGCCCATGAAAGAAACCAATGCTTGGCCATAGATGTTGCCAATTCATGTGCCTAACTTGCAAATCCTGCGATTCTGAACCCAATAATAATAAGAGATGAAGCTTTCAAATAGCTTCAATAATGATTACAAAAGGCTAAGGAGAAGGTAGCTATAGCCATCTTGAAACAATCTATAGCTAAAGCTAAAATGTATTCAATTCAGAAGGTTTTGAACCAGATGTGCTAGGAGAATGAAATCCTCACCACACAAAACTATCGCCTATGAAATATTGATGCTCAAAAGGATCAAATATAGGAATTTATTCATTAATAGCAGGAGAAACTTGCTAGGGTGAACATTGAACTAAGGAAATTGACTACAAAGATCAAAAATCTATCAATGAAGGAAGTACACACCTTGTGCTAGAAATCTACCATCGAGATCACTACCTAGAAGAATGATGCTTTGAAGTTTAGAAAAGTGAAGAATCACTACAGAGACCAAGTTGGCTTACAAAAGGAAGTTAATGATAAACACATTCAGATGGAAAAGGATAAAGTGAACAAAGCCCTCTAGTAGCTCCAAAAAGGAAGAGAAACATGGCAACCCATCGTTGATGGAATCGG
>MNCI01033204.1:16547-46728 GCA_015680685.1 Gnetum montanum
ATATTACATTAATGAGGCAATTAAGCAAGATAGATTACACACATAGGTACAAACACTTCGAGTGTAACACGTATTCACTTAGTAATCCCAGCAATGATATTTCTTGGTACACCTAGTAGCGTAGCACTTGATCACCCAGGAATGGATACATGGGTTTAGGATGTGTACAGAAAGTGGGATTATATGCTTATGTTAGAAATAGTTAAATGCTAGTTAATTAGTTAATTTAGACTAGTTAATCAAATTCCTTTTATCTACATTTTGAACACCAAAGTATAAAACACAAAATGATAAAAATTGGATGCCTCAATTACATTTAACCATACCAATGCATGTCACAAGTGTAGTGGGCAAGACAATTATTGACCTTAAGGCAAAATTCACTTCCTAAAGGACTAGTGCACTGAAAATGATAAAGTCTATAGAATTCAACTAGATTGTGCATGAACGCTTTCTAATTCATATGGTTGGACATAGGGGTACCTCACCACTCATCACCTACACTCATAATCTTTTTACCTCTTCATTGGCTAAGCACTCCAAAAAAGAAATGATGAAAATCCATGATAAATAATATCTTTGTGAAGAAGTTCTATGGCTTAATAAATGGAATATTCAAGAGTGAATTCTTTATTTTAATCTTAACCAAGTTTGCAGATTGGTTAAGAAAACCAGTATTTTAGAAACATTGGGGAAATGTAGAAGTAAAAAACATTTGTATTTGAATGATTTCATGGCCTTAATTCAATGGTAAACTATTTATCTACTAATATATCTCATCATTTACAATGTCTAATTTGCTTACCACAAATGAGATCTCATGATTTGAGAGTTGAAATAGGTATATGATTTAAAAGTCCTCATGAAGAATGAATAGGTTGGTTGTGTAATATAAATACCATTGAAGATTAGTGCTACATTTTCTTGAAATGTCCTACATTAGAGCACATTATAAATAGAATATTATAGTTGTAAATTTGGTTGATTTGTTTCAAATTTTATCAAGAACACTTATTAATTTTCTTCTACATGCTATGATGTTTTCAAAACCTATAACATGTATATTTCTACAATCTAATCGATTGAGGGGGTTACTAATGTAATAGAATTTCATTTTTAGTTTCACATTATCTAAAACTAACTTTAATATTTTATTAAAATAATGATTTTTAAGTTCATTTAAATTAGAATATTTTTCTATAAAATACAGAAAATTAGACCTATTATTATCTAGTTTTTCATTAAAAGGAAAACTTTGTTTAGGAGTCTTTTTAATCATCAAGTTCTTAGCTAATGGATCAAAGTAGTTAGGATGGCTATTTATGCTATAAAAGGTTTCTCTTTAATTTTGAAAGGCTTCTAAAAGTGCAAAATTTCTACCTGCTATTGATTTTATATTTTCAGTAGTAGCATTAGCAAGTTTTCAAAGTTTTATTTGATGTCTAGATATAGTTTTTACTCTTTCTTTATAGCAATGTTCCAAATTAATAAATTCAACCTGAACAAATTTCTATGAGCCTACATAATTCCATTAAAAGTAATGTATGTCATAGAGATTATGAGAGATATGGTCAAGTAGATATTGTTTGCTTCATAATTCCATAAAAATCAATCTAACACGAACATCATGACAAATATTAGTAGCTCTAAGATTTCTAGAAGAATATTTTATAATAGCAAAAATAAGAATGATGTTACCCAATTTGTGTCTTTTCAATTATTTAATAACTACAATGGTTTTCTCTCTCTATATTTTGATATTCTCAAATTTTTATTAGATATGGAGTTGAATTGTTTGATCAAATGTACTTCAAATGTTGCAAGTATATATCATTATATCATCCATAGCTTGTATGCGTCTTTTCCATTTAAAATGTGTTTTCCACTTATCATGGATGCTAGTATTTAGTAGCTCTCTTTTATTTAATTTTCTATAGGCAAAAGGATGTAAAATTTTGAAGAAGATGCAAAATAATTTTACCTATATTCATAACATGTGAAAAATTTTTATTAAGCCTAATGTAGAGGTAGATGCATTCAAACTCAAAATCAAATCCTTAAGAAGTCATTAATGCAATTGCTATGTTATTCAAATCCAACAAGCCAACAATTGTTAGGCTCTATTTTACATTTATCTTTAATTTGATTTGGAAGTCCCAAGTTATAGGTTTGATTTCAGTAGGTAATTCTAAGCTATAAAGTTCTAATTTGACTATATATCTTAGGGGTTAATATTCTAGTTTGTTTTATTGGAAGGGGATAAATATTAATATTTTAGAACTCAAAGTACAATAGATCAATGAATAGATAACAATCTAAAGAGTTTTGGGAATGCCTTTTCATATTTTTATCATTACAATCAATCCTAAAAAACATCTCCTTTGGGATAGGAAAAAGGATTAGACCTTTTCCTCATTTAAAAGCACCCACATATGGTTTCACTTCTTACTAAACAAATAGTAATAAAAGCTAAAATCTTCCTATCATTGACCTTCCAAAATAAAAAGGAATTAATACTACAAGAAAGAAATTAATTGTTTAGTTTTTAGTGATAGCTTTTCTGTTTAAAGCTATAATTGAAAAGCCACATCTTTCAGAATCTAATATTTAACCCTTGAAGAAAGGTCATAGTTATTCCCTTACTACTCAAACTTAATTGAACATAGAAGCTTCCAAATAAAATAGAGAACAAGCAACCAATGACATTTTTAGATGTAAAGAAATGAAGTAGACAAAGCAATTTGATCGTCAAGAATATATTATTGATATTTAATTGATAGTTATTACAAATTATAAATGTCCATTTCCAAGCATGTAATGCAACATGGTTGACAAAAAATAAACATGAGAAGATAAGCTTCTCTACCAAATAGAGGACATTGAGAAGATATTATTTTCATATGTTAAAAACAAGTGTTGATATAAAGACCTTGATGAATAAGACATCATAAAAAATCTAAATTTTTGAAAAGGTAGAAACTCTCCAAATATTTTCCATTTTCATTGTCCAGAAAAGGATAATTGCATTTTCTAGGTGTTATTTAACTTATAAATAAAATCAATTTTGGAAATAATTTCTTTAAAATTAAAAGGAGAAAAAATTTCCCATCAT
This sequence comes from Gnetum montanum, assembly GCA_015680685.1. Lineage (NCBI taxonomy): Eukaryota > Viridiplantae > Streptophyta > Gnetopsida > Gnetales > Gnetaceae > Gnetum > Gnetum montanum. Next base: position 19,660 of record MNCI01033204.1, read on the forward strand.
TCCAAAAAATTGTGGAAATGCTTTATGAAAAGTATTTTCAGCTTAAATAAATTCTCAAGATCATAAATTAGTTTTTAGAAAAAAATTTCTTGTTCTATTTTAACTATGTAGGTTAGAAGCTTCCTTCCATGTAATCCATCGAGATTCCTAATCCAGGTTTTGGGTTTTTTGTGGAAGCTTGGTCACCCGTGATCCATGAGTGGAGTTGAATTTTTGAATTATTTTAGTGATTTATAAGTAGTAAAAATCAAAGACCATACAAGTTAGGATAAGTTTTCTAAGTCATATGAGAAACTTCCAAAGTTTGAGTTTATTTCATGAAAAATGAATGCTTGTGGAGTCTAGTAACACATTGTGTATATGTAGACAAGAAATTGTAATAATACCAAATTTGTTTCATGTGGTACACAACCTAGATAAATTAGTAATTCTAAGTTCTTTCATTAAAAGGAAGCCACCATGGGCTAATTTGAAAAGCATATCTTTTGAAATAGTAATATTGTTGTAATTTTAATACTTACTAAGCTTACACTATATTTTCCAAATTTGTTTAAGAATTGAAGAATTAATAATAGAAATCACTTGAACGGAAAGAAGAAAGTGAAGAAAGTTACTAGAAAACCACCAATTATTATTTTTAGGTTCTCCTTGCATAAGTCTATTTTTTAAAAATAAGCATCTAAACATAATCTCGATCAAAGCAATTTGCAGTTCATTTTACTAAGAGAGAAATACCTTGATTATAGCAACTAATAAAACCAAGTCCATCTTTTTTGCTTTTAGTGAAAATATCCAAAGCAACTTAAAAATAAATAAATAAATAAACCTTTCTCTATATTGCTTAGCATAACAATAACAACAAAAGAAAACCCTACCGACGATCAATTCTATCACTCCTTGCAACTACCATAAATAATGTTTAGAAAACGTTTAAGACAACATACTTACCATTGTTTTATACTATGCAATTAGATAACACGAGAGTAAAAACAAGGGAAAGGGTTCTTAACTTGAACCTCCGATAAAAAAACAAGAAAAAAATAAAAAACGTTGACAGGATTGCAGATTTGCCTTCAGAGTTTTCTTAAGAAAGGAACATTTTTTAATAATTCATGTCCGACAGCTGCATCAGGCCAGAGTTATATTCGATTGGTATTTTATAAATCAGTAAAGTAGTCCAATGTAAGAAAGAAGAAGAAAGAATAACCTTAACAACCCCGAGAATAAGAAAGAATAACGAAGGTAAAAGGTAGTATAAAACAAAATGTATGGATTATAAATAAACAGCTTGTGCCATGCCATGTCACCTATTTATGCCTCCAGCTACCCGAAGGATATCGACTGCCCAAACTGCCTGAAGCAAGAACCCGGTTCGCACTTTGCAGAGACGATAGAGCCCAGATGCGCACACCAGGTTAGCTTTTATACAAGGATGATTACAGGGACGTAAAAATTAAGAAGGAATAATCCCAAGCAGAGACAGTTGATATATGAAAATGGGAGATACGGAAGGCACAATAGAACGCATCGTGCAGTGGTTCATTTGGTTTTCTAAGCACAGGAACATGAAAGTTGAGAAATGCGGACAATTCAATTTAGAAGCTACCGTGTTGGCGACCAAGCATTCATATTATTAATTCGGTTTACAAATAATAGTAATAGTGGAGTGGACATGATTGATTTCATTCGAAAAGGTCGGACGGTTTCGGAAGATGGCAACTGGAGCGACTGTAGCGGCGTCAGGAGCGGGAGGGACGGCAATTGGCCCATCTGCAACCCGAGCGACGGATGCTAGGCGGACTGGAGTGGATACGGCGGCAGGAGTAGGAGCGGGGACATCAGCCGAGACGACGGACGAGGGGGCCCCCGGACGAGGGGGCCCCCGGACGGGAGGCAAGCAGACCAGAGGGGGAGCCGCAGCCGCAGACGGGTGGAGACCTTGGAGAATGCTCCAAAGTGGGAACGGAAATACGAATCAAAGTTAGAGGGCCCGACGCAGACATGTTGAAGCCACTCGAACGCAGCCTGATCGGCAAGTTTGTGTCCGAAGGGGCCCGACCTCGCANCGAACGCAGCCTGATCGGCAAGTTTGTGTCCGAAGGGGCCCGACCTCGCATCGATTTGATCCGGCGTTGGGCCCACAACGCGTGGGGGTTGGACTCAGTGACGGTTTCCTACCTCGCTGACGACCGCCTCCTGTTCGGCTTCGCCTCCTTGGAGGAGCGGGAACAGGTCCTGGTGGGGGGTCCTTGGTTCTACGGCACGCGCGGGCTGGCCCTGGCATCCTGGCGCCCTGGAGCCCACCAGGACCAGGCATTGTTTGCGCGTGCACCGGTCTGGGTGTGGCTATCTGGCCTCCCTCTTGAGTACTGGTCACCAGTGTTCCTGTGGTCACTGGCGGATCTGCTGGGCGACTTCATTAAATTTGACCACTCCACAGTCGTCTCCGATAACCTGAAGTTCGCAAGGTTCTGCGTCTGGCGACCTCTCCTCACGCAGGAGCCGGTCAAGGAGCTGGTCCTCATCACGGACCTCGGGGAGGAGCGGGTCCAAGTTCTGTTCGAGAACCAGTCAGGGGCGCAGGCCAAGCACCCTTGGCCGAGGAGAGGTCAGGGCCATTCTGCAGGGTACAAGGCTCAGCCCGATGACGGATGGTACGTGGTGGGTAAGAAAGGTCGCGTGGCCAGCAAGAAAGTGCCGGCACCCACCGGGGGGGGCACGATGGCAGGAGAAGGGCGATGCCCTGAAGGGAACTACCACCAAGGCGGCGTCACGCGGAGGACCAGAACCAGTGGAGCCAATACCGCTGGGTGCTCACCAGGTGGAGCCGTCGGGAACGGGGCAGGGCACCGCGGTCACTGCAGTAAGCAAGTCGTATATCTCTGCGCTGGTGGGGTCTAGTGGAAAACAGCGGTCGGCCTCCCTGGCAGGGGCAGAGCCGTGGCAAGGCCCTCACGGATCGCCTTGCACCCCCAGGTCGGGGGGGGCAGACCCGTCTCAAGGATGTCTGTCCCCGCCCCCGGTCTCGGACTGGATTAACACCAGTCGGCGTTCGGTACGGCCTAGCTCCCCTCCCAAAGAGGCGCTGAGCCAACGCACACCAAGAATGACAGTCTCCCTTCCCGCGGCGAAGATCGGAAGACCGGACAACCGCACCAGCCGACAGAAGGCCACGCAGCCTTTCGTGGATCTGGGAGTGCAGCCCACGCTCCAGGAGGTGTACCAACATTCCCTGTCTCCATGAAGGTTCTTTCATGGAACTGCAGGGGCCAGGGTACCCCTTACAAGCGACATACCCTGCACTGTTTGGTACATGACGAGAAATGTGACATTGTATGCCTACAAGAGACGAAATTGCAACAGACGGAGACTGAGCCTCAGACCCTCCAGTGGCCGGGGTGGCACAGCCACCTGGCACCCAGTAGGGGACACGCAGGCGGACTCGCGATCCTGACTAAGGATGACTCGTACGTCCTGGACACGTCGGACTGGAGCATTACGGTGCATCTACCTGGACAGGATGTGTGGATTACCAATGTTTACGACGCCCAAGGCTAGCAGGCGCGTTTTCAGGAGCTCTTTCGGGTCACGGCACTTGTTCCTCAACAGGCCGGCTAGCTATTGATTGGGGACTTCAACCAGTGGCTCTTTGCCTGGGAAAAGACTGGGGAAAATTTGGCAGAGCCCCCAGGGGCAACCGAGATGCATGCCCTGCTGCAGCAGTACAACCTGACTAACTTGGAAATCTCCGGCTGCGCGTACACCTGGACCAATCGTAGGCAGGGCGCTGCGAGGGTTCAGTCCCGCATTGACCATGTTTGGGCCAACAAAAAATTGCTGAATGATTGGGATTTGTAGGTGTACGGTGGCACCCGCATGGCCTCCGACCACAGGCCCATCTTCTGCCAACTGGAGCGGGGAGAGTTCCAAAAACAGCGTATTTTTTGCTTCGAGCGCCCCTGGATCCGCGCGCCGTGGCTTAGGCAAATGGTGCAGGACATCTGGCAGTAGTATAGCGCCTCGATGGACCTGCGCGATTTCCTCAAAAACGGGCTGAGGACGCTAAAACAAAAATTTAAAAACCTTAGCCCAACGGACAAATTTCCATTCCAAACGCGTCGCCACTAGTTACAGGCCAAACTGCAGAATATTCAATTGCTGCAGGAACAGCAGGGGAGTGGGGCCGCCCTGACTGGGGAGGAGCTCGCCCTGCAGGCCAAGCTACAACTCCTGCACCACGAGGAGGAGGAGTACTGGTGCCAGCGGGCTCGTGTGCAGTGGCTGCGGGCTGGAGACCGGCAAACAAAATTTTTCTTTTCGGCCACAAAGGCACACTGCGGCTCCAGGAATGGACCGATTCAGCACCTCCTGCAGTGTGAATCACCACTGCACAACGGCGGCCTCCTGCAGTACAGGCGGCAAGTGTGGGATTGGCAGCCAACGAAGCCTGTTTCAGTGCCTGTGGGCAGAGTATTAAATCAGGAAGATAATTTCCAGCTCCTAAATCCTTTCACGCACCAGGAACTACGCGAGGCGTTGCAGAAAATGCCTGCCAACAAGGCGCCTGGGCTAGATGGCTGGCCCATTGAATTTTTTACACATTTCGAGGACGTCCTCAGGCAGAACCTACTGGACGTGTTCAATAAAATGTTGGCATGGAGGTAGGTCCGTGATGAGATTAATTGCTCGCGTGTGGTTCTGCTCCTGAAGAAAGAGCATCCCACCTCCCCCGATCATTTCCGACGCATTGGGGTCTGTAACTCCCTATTGCGGTTATTCTCTCGCCTGCTCGTGGCCAGGCTGCAGCCGCTCACAACACGGCTCGTGGGGAAGCACCAGGCCGCGTTCATGAAGGGGCGTCACCTGCAGGACCAGGTTCTGCTACTCCAGGAGATCCAGCACTCCCTTCGGACTGCCAAGCTTCTGGGCCTGTTCATCAAACTGGACATCACCAAGGCCTACGATTCTGTTAGTTGGGCCGCCTTAAAGTCTGGTTTTCTCGCCAAACGGTTCAACCGGTCCTTCGCCGACCTCTGCTTGCAAATCCAGCGCGGAGAACGATTTTCGTTGGATATTGATGGGCAGTTGTGGGGTTTCCATGGGACCGGCCACGGGCTACGCCAAGGAGACCCACTGTCCCCGCTCCTCTTCCTGATGCTGATGGACCTCCTGCAAACTTACTGCACGGAGGAAGGAGTCCTGGGGTTGAACGTGCACGGCATTCACTGTCTCTCGGCCCACTTCGCGGATGATACCATGATCAACACCAGGGCAGCGGTTCCGCAGGCCAGGGCGATCCTGAAGGCGCTGGACTGGCTACACCGGGAAGTGGGCCTGGTGCCCAACCTCGGGAAATCAGCTTTATTTTTCACACACACTCATCCTGCGGTGCGCAGAAAAATCATCCAAATCTTGGAGATTCTCCCTGGGAAGGTGGATGAAAAGTACCCGGGCATTCCCATTCACAACTGGCATAGGCAACGAACCTGGCAGGCGCTCATTGCAAGGATCCAGAAACGCGCAGCCCACTGGACAAATAATTTCCTATCTCAGAAGGGGAAGATGGTGGTGACGTCCTCGGTATTGGGGGCCATGGCAAGGTTTGCTGCCTCGATGGCCTCCCCGCCCCTCAGCGTCACTGCCAGGATCGACCAGATCCTCAGAAATTTCGTTTGGTCTGGTGGCAAGGGGGGAAAAAAGATGCATCTTCTGGCTTGGTCTAAAATCGCGTGGCCTCAGTACGCCGGGGGGGTTGGTCTCCTCCCCTTCTCTCTGGAGGTGGCCCTGGGGCATCATAGGCTCCTCCGGCGCCTGGCCACAGACAGCGAGGACCCCTCCCTCTGGGTGCAAATCCTAAGGGGAAAATACAGCCCCTGGACGGCGGCCAACTCTGACTCCTACATTTGGAGGTAGCTCTATGCTCAGGCAGGGGTGATGGACAGCGTGGAGGAGATTCACCTACACCCCCGTCAACTCCTGCAGGAAATTTTCCCTGCTAACCCGCGGTGGAAGCGACTTTGGAAGGGCATCCTCCCAGAAAAAATCAAAGCCTTTGGATGGCTGATCCTCCACCAGGCCCTCCCTGTCTGCGCTGCTCTGCAGGCCCGGTGCATGGCCATCAATACTCTATGCCCTATGTGTAAACAGCAGGCTGAAACGTAGCAGCACTTTGTTCTTGAGTGTTCGGTAATCACGCAGTTATGGAGAACTGTGGGGCTCCGCTCCCTAGAGTTCTCAGGCAACTCGGCTACGCTGGCGGCGCTTTGGGTCCTGTGGAGGGCCAGAAATGATTATATTTTCAAAGGTAAATCACTCCCCCCGGTGAGCATCCTTGCAAGCAAACTTAGGCAGCTTTGGAATGAAATTGTCTCCACTCTGGCTCCTCCCGCCACCTCTGAACCTCCTCGACGTAAGCAGCGGGAGTACTGGGGGGTCACCTTGCATGGAGGAACCACACCCCATGGTGGACAGATCCACGAGGTGGAGAGGCAGGAACGCAATGACGACATCTCTAACTTTACCGGAGAACAAAGCTCGGACCTCCCAATGCAGGCTTGGGTTCAGAGAGCCCCCAACAATCGTAGGACCGGAATAGCCCAGATATTGACGAATATCGACGCCATAGGGTGGAAGGGCCAGGACAGCCCAGTAGGGACAATAACTAAAGACCCGTCCATGTCTCCCGGCCGGTGCCAGCGTGGGCAGACTGGGCACCCGGGGTGTGATTTTCTTGGCTTCGGTTTGGTTTCTGGTTCTTGGGTGGTGGGTCGCCTTTGGGTGGCCATGTGTCCTTGATGGGAATTTCCTGGAGTGGGGCCAGCAGCCCTGGCCCGAGCTGTACCATGTACCGCTTCCCTTTTTGATATAAAATTCGCTCGACCTTTATTCAAAAAAAAAATAGTGGAGTGGACATAAGTAAGATTATGGCATCGAACACGTCACAAGAGATGAGACTGCTGAATCAACCCCATCAGCAAACCCCGCGATGACATTCTGTCGCCAACCACGGCTGTGATGAGCTATCAAACGAATGAATCGTTCCATGCTACAGCAGAGGCATCCTCGTTCACCAAAACGTTGGCCAGGAAAGGAGAGCAATTTTTTTCGTTGTTCTTTTAACATGGATTTTATTTTGTGGTTGGCAAGGATATCAGTGCGATGAATGGCAAGATCTGCAATAGCAAAGCAACGTTGAAGTTTATACAAAATCGGATAAAATATTTAATCTAATGAATAGTGCTGTATTTTTATTGATTTTTTAAGTTTAATATATTATATATTGCTAATTCTTGTGCCCTTCAAAAATTAAAATTTCTATATTTGATTTTCCACTTTAACTAAACTTTTAGATGAAAAAAAATGGAAATTTCCAGAGTGCATATGAGTGCTCTGTTCAATAAATTTTGATGATTTTAATCTGATTTTTACATCAATTTGTTTTGATTTTCCTAATAAGATTTATAAAATGGATTGCCAATTCACTGATCCGATGGAATTTTTCAAACTATACTGCTGATGGACTACTTGACATGCAAGGAAACCTTAACTTTTAGACCCCTAGTATCCTTTACCCATTCTAACCATGCGTTCCTATTACATAGATTTTGCTTTAGTTCTTTCTCATGGTGTTGGAAGAAAAGGTCAAGGGTGTTAAGATGGAAACATAAAATACTTGGATTTTCCGAGATCGGCAATGGTGGAACAATTTCATTTGGTGATACAAAACCAAATCAAAAGATGACAATCAAGTCACATCTCACATGTAACTGCTAATGCCAACATCACCCATGCTAGCCATGGGGCCATGATCAACAAGTCTAATCCCCTAGCACCGAGCACAAACAAAGTTAATTTGTACGAACACATCTTGGGGCTTAATTCATAATGGCAAGCTTGTGGCGGCGATTATGTTGTCATGCCATGATGGCATGGTGTTGTAGAATGTGGGTTATGTAATAGCTACAAAGGTGGCATAACTAATGGTGGTAGTGCTAAACGTTATGTGTGTTACAAGAGTTACATTAATGATAACCAATGATAGTGGAAAATGTGGTGAGAGTTATGTCCAAGTGGTGTTGGGAGTTGCATGCAATGGTGACATAACCAACAATGTGGTGGTCCTAGGCATTACAGAAGATGCGTAATGGCCTGGGTGGTGGATGTAAGTAACATAGGATGTGGGCATTTAAACACCTAGATGAGCACCTATAAACGTGAAAGAGTGGATATTATGGGGGGAAAAGGTGCATGACCTCCTTTCTCTCTAGTGTAGCTCTGTGGTGTCAAATGGCAAGCAACACCTATATCCTCTCCTCTCTCTCTTGTAGTAGTAGGGCATGCTATAGACATTTGTAGGGGAAAACAAGGGACTCTCAACAATAGTGGGGGATTAAGAAATAGGTAGTAGGTAGATCAAGATTTTGGGACTAGCTAGGAAATTAGCAGGCAATGGTTTTCTTTCTTTTTTCTTCCACTCCAATGGGCAGCCTTCTCTATTTCCTTGGGCAATAGTGCATGTGGCATGATGTAGTCAGGAAACATTAATAGGTAGGTAAGCTTGTGCTGGCAATCTACTCTAACAACACATGACAACATAGAGCAGATAGCAGTGACATCCCTCTCTCTTCTCCCTTCCCTAGGAAATAGTGGCAGACTGAACCATAAACTACAATAGCAGCAATAGTTGCAAATGATGATAGGCTATGCAGTCAATAGCAGAGAAGATTTCTCAGCCTCCCCTCATTCCAATAGGTGCAATAGCACACAGTGCAGGTGCACAACAGTAGTCAACAATTGTGTTAGGTAGTCTCCCTCAATGATGGTAGGGTGATGTTAGAGGATAAGGGATTAGTAGATAGCCTCCCTCTTTCTACAAATCTAAACTAGCGACTACAATAGGGTTCTCTGGTTTTCCTCTCTTTGGCATTGATGAAGCTACGCCAAGCAGCCTCCCTAGGTTTTCTACCACCAACAGTAAGTTGTGTAGTAGGCAACGACAAGGTGCATGTCAATGGAACACTGGATAGATCTCTCTTGCTCTTCCTCTCCTAGAAACTATGAACAGTGTCAACTATGGTAGCATCTATGATGACAAGATGGCATAGACAAATGGAAATAGTGAGAAGCAGGGAAAATTTTAAATTTTCTAGTTATGGTATTTTCATTGAGTCTTAAAATTCAAGATAGCTTTTCAATTTAAATTCTCACAATGTTACAGTTTTAATTTATTTTATTTTTGAAAGGTTTTTATACCCATAAGTGAGGCACCCTAGGCAATAGTCTTTTCAAACAAGTTTTTTTTCCCAATGTTGATGCATCCAAAATTTACGCATCAAGACCTTTTTGATACTAGAAGTAGGGCTATTTTCTAGCCTTTGCTTTTCCATTTTTTAAAATATTAGTTTCTCTTATTTAATTTCTTAATCTTGTTTTGAAACCTATTTTTTGTTAAATTATTGTATTAAAAATCTCTATTTTTAGCCCTTATCTTGAAAAATATTTTTTAAGAATTTTCATGCCCTTTTATTTTCTGATCCCAAACATCTGTTTCTCAAAAATTTTTGTTACTCAAGTCTCATCATCCATCTTTAATCCTATTTCCAATTTCTAAATTCTCATTTTCCCAGTTCCATTTTTAGATTTGTGGTCTAGCAATACTTACCCGAGTCTTGACTTTGTCCTCTATCTTTTTCATTTTCTTTTATGATTTCTATGGTTGTGTTGTTCCTTGCACTTGCATGCAATTTCTAGTTTGGAGGCTAAGTGTTGATGCCAACATTGCCCATGCTAGACATGGAGACCTGATCGACAAGTCTAATACCCTGGTAATTTGTAGAAGCATGTCTTAGGGCCTGATTCATAATGGCAAGCTTATGGCAGTTGCTATGTTGCAACGCCATGATGGCATGGATGTAATTGCCCAGGTTGTGTAGAATGTGGGTTACATAATAGTTGTAGAGGTGGTGTAATTGATGATGGTGGTGCTAATAGTTCTATGCATTATATGAGCTATGTTGGTGATAATCGATAGTGGTGGAGAACGTGGTTCGAGTTATGTCCTAGTGGTGCTAAGAGTTACATGTGGTGGTCGCATAACTAATGATGTGGTGGTCCCAGGCATTATGAAACTTATGTAACAACCTAGGTGGTGGATCTAACTGACATACAACATGGGCATTTAAACACCCAGAAGAGTGGCTATAAAATTGGAGGAGCAAATGTTATCAAGGAGAAATGTGCATGGCCTCCTTTCTCTCTAGTGTAGTGACATGGTACCAGATGGTGAGTAGCACCTGCAACCTTCCCTCTCTCTCTTATAGTAGTATGACATGCTATAGATAGTTGCGAGGGGAAGCAGGGGACTCTCAACAACAATGGGGGCCTTAGCAACTAGTAGTAGGTAGATCAAGATCTTTGGGCTAGCCAAGAAACCAGTAGGTGGTAATTTTCATTCTTTTTTCTTGCTTCCCCAACATGTAGCCTTCTCTCTTTTCCTAGGTAGTAGTGTGCAAGGTACAATGTATGTAGGCAAAGTTAATAGGTAGGTCAGCTCATGACAATGATCTATTCCAATGGCACCTGATAGTGTAGAGTAGATAGTGATGACATCCCTCTCTCTCCTTCCTTCCCCAACAAATGACTGTGGACTAAATCACAGACTACAATGATGGTAGTGATGGTACATGATGGTAGGCTACATAGTTAATAATAGAGTAGATTTCTTAGCCTACCCTCACTCCTACAAGCATGCCAATCACTAGTGCAAGTGTGCAGTAATAGTTAGCAACTGTGGTAAGTGGTCTCTCTCGATGGTGATAAGGCAATGTCATAGAATAAGGGATTAGTAGGCAGCCTCTTTCTCCCTTTGGCAATAGTGAGGTTGCAACAAGTAGTCTTCTTGGATTTTCTGCCACCAATGATAGGTTGTGTGGTAGGAAACAACAAATCACATGACAATGAAACACTAGATAGATAGATCTTTCTTCCTCTTCTAGTAGCTATGAGAAATGTCAGCTATGACAGCATCTACGACTAAAGACAACACGAACCAATGGCAATTGTAGGAACTAGAGAAAAATTTAAATTTACTAGTTATTGTGTTTTTGTTGAGTATTGAAACCTAAGATAGTTATTCAATTTAAATTCTCCCAACTTTTTAGTTTAACTTATTTTGTTTTTGAAACGTCACATAGCCCTCTCCAACTGAGACTATTCCTAGGTCTCATCAAATGAGTTTTTTCCTAGTGTTGGTATATCCAAAATTTACACATCAATAGTAACACAATGTGACTCATGTCACCAATTGTGCAATTATGCAACCCCACAAGCCTCTCTACTATAATATCACACACCTCTACAACATCATTCCACAACTAGAACAAAAGCCATAACCAGCAACAATAATAATGAAGAATGTCATAGCATTATTCTTGTTGGTGGTAGGGCTTTTGCAAGCTAGCAAGATAGTAGATGAGGATCTGCTAAAGGATTTTTTTGTGGGGAATAACAAATTTGGAAAGGCAAGGTCATATTCATAAACAATATTCCTTGCCTAAATCTTGACTTCACCACCACTGGTGGACTTCAAAACTTCTGCTTTGGCATAGCCGGGCATGCCCAACTCCATATTTAGGAATGTTGTGATAACAATAATGGCCATGAATTTGTAGGATAGAAACACATAGGGTCTCACTCTCACCCACATCAATTTCACCCTTGGCAACATCATTTCCCAGCATTATCATCCTTGAGCCACCAAATTCATGTTCCTCTTGTTTGGTGGTTTAGGGTTAGTGGGATTTTTGGAAGCATGGTGTTGCTACTTATACCTTGATAAAGAGAGTTCTACTTCTAGTCCATGCTTCCCATTTCAATCACAACAAAATTATGAATTAGTGTGCAATGTGTAACTTATAACTTTTAGGCACCTTTTCTCATTAGAAGTTATACTTGGCTAGGTTGTGATTATGGTGGATTAATTCTTTTAATAATATTTGATTTCTATGACTATCAGAGTTCATTGAAACGGTTTAACTTCATGGATTGATGATGTTAATGTTAGTCCTTAGTTAAATCTTTGTGGAGTTAGAAAAATTCAAACAAGATCATTAACATTGGTAGTGAGGTGAGGCATGGAAAGCATAGATGGATGAGAGAGAGAAAATGGAATGGAGTTCCTAATTAAGATCGCATGAAGTCCCTAAAAAAATTTGTGGTTAATTGATCTGATAAAATCCATCCTTAGTATAGACCAAAACCAACCACATTCAATGACTTTGCATCATCACTCTAAGACCAATCTACCCCCTTGAGACATAAGAGTGCTCTAAAAAACAACCATCATTCCTTATGAAGAAGAAAAGAGAAAGTAGGAAGTAAGAAATGACCTTAGTTAGATGGGACCTTTAGGCATGGGTAACATGCCTTTCGAGTCTCATAACTAGTGGTCATAGTCTGTTATTCTTTCTAAGGTGTGTGCTTTGAATTTCCATTTTCATCATTTATTTATTTATTTATTTATTATTATTATTATTAGAATGGGAACNGCATCATTTATTTATTTATTATTATTATTATTAGAATGGGAACCATACTATGTAAAGACTTATTCAACTTCCTATTATTGGTCAACGAAGAATGGTAAGAAACCTATGAAAAAACTCATGTACCCAATCAAGTAGAAAAGAACAAAGAGTATTGAGTCCCCTTGAATTCACACCCTATTCAAATCCATGAATCCTTTCCAAGTCCAAAAACTACCAAGGTCACAAATTCATTAAATGTTTGCTAAGAAAAGGGACCTCATACTTCTAGAACTAGAAACACGAGAGAGTTTGTGGATGGGTGGATGACGTGGACTCAAAAATTATTTCATGAAAAATAAACCATGTCTTAATGATCAATAACAAAATTCAATGCTAGAATCCAAACACAAATAATCAAATAACCAGATAGCACATGCACACATCAAGAAAACTACATTGTACATTTTTGGTAATAAGGCATATTATTATTAGAACAAAATAAGAAAATCACACTGAAATAAAGAAAAATATACAAGAAGTTGTAAAATATTAAAGAAAAATAAAACATATTAATAATTTTATAAAACAAAAGAAATGGTATAAAAAATTAACAATAGAAAAGCAAAAAGGGTGTAAAACGAACAAAGTGTAAAATAAAAATGTGTAAAACAAAAAATAAAAAAAATTGAGCCATTTATATGATTAGCATGAATGGCCATCTCCCCCATGACTAATTTGGAAGAAGGAGATCTTAGGAATCAAGTGTGGTTGTCCATCCGAGAAGGTGTTGTGACCACTAGCTACCTTATACTCATGAAAAGATTTAATTTGTTACATGTTGACAAGTTGTTCTTTTGTCTGGGCTCTCAGGTTTGTACATCAACATGGTCCTAGAAGGAAAGATTTTGAAAATAAGGACCTTTCCATAGTGTTTAGAACTTGGTTCGTTGTGCAAAAGTATGGTGTTCCAGTAGAGAACCTTATCTCCCAATTGAAATTTGACATTTCTAATTCTAAGGTCATGGCATTTTTTATTAAATGCCTTATGCAAGTTGTTAGATGATAGGAGTACTAATCAATTTCTCTCTAGTAGGTTGAGATTCATTAATATTTATTCTAGTGCTAGACTTAAGTCAAGGTTAAGGCCATAGGCTGTTGAAAGTGTATAGAGGTCAAATTGAATAGGAAGGATTGGCAATTGTTTGTACATCAACTCATAGGGAGAGTAGCTTATAGGGAAATTCCAAGTGAAGTGGTAGGCCTAGAGGGCATCATTGAGTTTTGTACTCTATTCTCTTCTATATTTGTTAACTATTCTAATTAAGATCATAGTGATTTCCCTATTTGTAACCTCAACCTAACCATTGGCTTGGACATAATAAGGTGTTCTTAATTTATGATCAACCTCCAAGCATTTCATGAGCTTCAAAAAGGTAGTTCCTATAAAGTGGATTCCATTATCAAAAATTAATGCATGTGGCATACCAAACCAATTTACAACATTTTGTTATTCAAACCGAGTAGTAGTATAAGATGTATAGTCAATGATGGCTACTAATTCTACCCATTTCATATAATAGTCAATAGTGAATATGATGTATGCCTTTTCATTTGGCATGGGCATGATAGGACCCATGAAGTCAATGCCCTAGATGTCAAAGTAATCTAGTGATTGAATCCACTGCTAAGAATCATCCATATGAGTAGTTATTCCACCATTGCATTGGAATTGTTCACAACAGTTGACAAATTAATGATTATCCCTAAAGAGTTTTGGTTGGTAATATCCTTCCATCAAGATCTTAATTTCCATGCATCTCCTTGCATAGTGACCCCCTACAAGGACCCTCATTAGTGTCTTGGAGAACATGTATTTGATCAGTATCAAGGATACACTAATGAACTAGGCCATCGGTGTACATCTTATAATGATCATTAGTGTCTCCATGAGGCATTTCACCTAGTGAAGAAACTGTTGTTTCTTCCTATGGTCTAGCTCTTGTGACATTTCTTGAGTGAGAAGGTAGGTAAGAATGTCATTGTACCATTTGGGCTCAATGGAAAATTATTTAGTTATAGCCACAACAAAGAGAAGTTCATCAAGAAACTAATTAGAAAATGGCATTTGCTTCTCTCTATTGTCCCATCTCAATCGAGAGAAGTGATCAGCAACCACATTCTCACTTCTCTTTCAATCTACCATCATAAGATCGAATTTCTATAAGATTACTAACCATCGTACGACATGGGGACTCATCATTGGCTTATTCATTAGGAAAAAAATTGGACTACAGTCCATGTGCATGAAAACCTTATATCCAAGTACATAGTGCCTGAAATTCTCCAATTTCTATGGTGGTGTAGTTTGGTTGTGCATCCACAATGCCTTGGAAATAGTAGTAGATGTAATAAGGACATTTTTGATTGTCCACCTACATAAGCATGACCACTAAGGAATAATTTGATGCATTTGTTCTGACATGAAATGGTCTAGACCAATCTAGTGCTCATAAAATTGAAGTTTCTATGAGCTTCTCCTTTAGCTATTGGAATGCATTTTCAAATTTCTTAGTCCAAAAAAGTGAAACATCTTTTTTCTTTAGCTTGAACAATGATTTTGTGATCTTTGAGAAATTTTCTATAAACCTTTGATAGTAACTACTATGTCCAAAGAATGACCAAACATCTTTTACAATTTTTGGTTAATGGGTAAATTACTTGAATGACCCCTAATCTTTTTACAGTGGATCTCAATCCCTACCTATGAGATTCTATGCCCCAACACAATGCCCTACTGGATCATCAAATGGATCTTCTACCAATTGACTTGAAGATTGGTCTCCACACATCTTCTGAGCACTTGTTCAAGATGGTCCAAGGCTTGCTCAAATGTAGCCACATAGGTAGAGACATCATCCATGAAGACTTCCATCTTGCCAGCAATCTACTACTAAAAGATGCTCAAGACTAAGGATTGGAATGTTGTAGGAGCATTGCATAGGCCAAATGGTATTTTTTTTATATGCAAAAGTCCCCCATGAATGTGATTTTTTCTTGATTATCTGGCACAATCTAGATTTGGTTATAGCCACCATAACTATCTAGGAAGCTATAATAGTAATGCCCAAAAAAAGTTTCCAACACTTGATCCACAAATGACAAGGGAAAGTGATATTTGAATGTTGTCATATTCAATAGCCAAAAATTGATGCTAACCTACGACTTACCATCTTTCTTTGGCATAATCATGAGTGTGCTAACCCTATCACTATTTGCATTAGGATAGATAAACCTTGCCTTGAGGAGTTATTCGATTTCCTCTTTAATGATCTGCTTTAATTTGGTGTTCAACCATTGCTATGACTATCTCTCTAGCTTCATTACTAGATCAGTGTATATATGATGCTAGCATAAATTAGGATTAATCCTTGTGAGTTTACGATATGACAAAGCAAAGGCTATTGTCCATTTGTTAACCATCTTCAACATCATCTATTTCTGTTTAGGAGAAAGATTGACATTGATGATTACAAGCTTGTCATTTTAAAAAAATGCATACTTCATGCCAGTAGGTAGAGATTTTAATTCTAGGGGATTTTGTTTAAAATTCTAAAGAACTTTCATCTCTTCCCAACTAGTATCATCAATTTTATCAATGAAGAGTTTACAATGAACTTTCTCCATTTCATTCATGCCTTCCACATAAGCACATGTTAGGCTTTTAGTAGGTTCTATGCAAAGTGTTGAGCTACTCTCATGGTTAGCTGTTAGCCACTAGGTGCCCTCTTGCTTTGTGGATACTATATATAGGGACCTTTGAATTTTAGATATATTAGCATAGTAACTACATGCTTTGATAGATACACTATTAATGACTCATGGTTTCTACACATAGTTGCACCTTGTATCATTATATGTGATGCATGAAAATTTCTTCCTCTCAATTTCTCCAAATACATTTTCTTTAGAAATTTTGATGGAAACATCTCAGATCCCCAATCATGCATCAATAGTGCTTAGCCAAGTCATTTCCATGATGATTGGGAAGTCCCCCTTGCAATTTTCCACTTGGATTACCAAGAAATTGGTGAGCTAGAACCACCCACAAATGATGATCACAGTGTCCAACACCAATCCCAAGAAAATAGTGATGGACTAATTAGCCAACTCAAGATGCATGTTGTTCTTCTTGAGTGGAGGTAGGTTTTAGGCTTTATACAACTCATGAAAAAATATATAAACACTAGAACCTGAATTTAGAAGAGCCTTGCAAGGCTTATTCCTAGCAATTTGAAGGTAAATAAGGGGATTTCCATGATCAAATAGCTTCCTGGGAAGGTGACCAACCTTTATCCAATTAGTTATCACATGAGTTAACATGACAACATGCACTTTGGAAAGTGTTTGGTTTTAAGGGGAATCAAATAAATTAGATGCAAAGGAAGATAGGGAAGTAGGGTTGCCAATCGTAGCTATATGTGAGGGTTTAGTTGGGCTATTAGTTCGAGAGAAAGGTTTTTTTCATGATCTAGGATTAGGATTCAACGTCTAGACCCTAGACTCCTATAATTTGGAAATGACATGGAAACATCCTTTAGGATGTTTATATTGGTAGATGTCACATCCATCATCATCATCTAATTTTATCTACATAGCTTCTTCTACTATAACAACTTTACCCTTACGCCTTTAGTAGGCATGTTCAACTTCTTTCCACCTCCTATAATCAAGATCACTAGTCTACTCTCTTAATTCGTCTACAAATTTTAGAGAAATTTAGAATTTTTGGTCTAAAGAGTCCTATAATTTATTAACCTTAGTCAATATATTAAAAACAAATTTTTGGATTGGCAAGGTTTGTCACTGCACCACCTTGTTAAGTGGTCACTCCTCCTTATGGTGACAAAATTGAACCTTCCTTTTTCTAATGAAAGGATCTTTGTTATATTCATCAACACTTTGGCATTTTCTTAGTTCTCCTTCTTCTTTTACTACCTACTCAATTAGCCTTTGGATTTGATGGGCTCTATGTTTTGATAGTCTTTCTTGGGCATAGACCCCAAGAGTTCCTCTTATTTCTAATCTGAGTATATCTATGATGTGGTGAAGTTTTTTCAATTAAGAATAACCATAGCTAGGCCATCGATGTGTGAGAGAATAATATTTTTCAATGGCAGCATCCAAGGATTCATGTATTCCTTGCTTCTATCCTTGTATCTACCTTCTCAGATAAGACACTCTGGAATATGTCTAATATTTATCATTGAACAACTCTAACATTGTAGTCCACCTATGATTGGATTATAGCTCTAAGGACCGATACTATCCTTTTGCTTCCTTGATAAGTATCTTAGGAAATAACTTTAATTTCTACCAATCATTTTCAATATTCTATAAGACACAAGTATTATGAAAGGCTTGAAGATGTGTTTGCAAATTAGAGTAATATTAGCCCCCCCCCCCCCCCCTCTCAGATTTAGGGATATTATTCATGTCAAGTTGCTTGATCCAACTATCTTTCACATGCCTAGCTAAAATTTTTACTACCCCTGCAATATTTAACATTCTCCAAGTTGCCAGCAAAGGCACATGATCATCATTATTTTGATGACATCTATGATGTTCTCTACTATCCATTTGTTCATGGAAGTCTCTATGATTATCATTATTCTACTATTCACCTTCATTATGGTTGTTCTTTCAGTAGTGTTACCACATCCACTACACTTGTTATGGTTACATTCATTAGCTTTCTTTTCATCTTGATGCTTGCCCAACCCCTTTCTTTAACTCCCACTTTTTCCTAAACCTAGATTGTTGATAGTGGACTACAAATTCAAGTTTAAGCCCCCATCACCAATATGAAGGGGTGAATAATCTTCATGTTGAGAAGGCCTAAAGGGAGGATCCTCATTATCATTTTGGTTTACTAGGAATAAGGGGTTGGTGAACTATTTCCCCTTTAAAGCCTCATCATGCCTTTTCTACTATCGATTTATCCTACATTATGTTTTAGTGGAATGATAGTCCTAATAGTCAAGGTCATGCACAACATACTCTTCTTGAAGATCCTAGATGCCCAACCTCCTAAGTGTTTGGAACAACATCTCAAGCATAGATCAATTAGAAGGCATTATAATGTTATCCTTCATCTTGATGTAGGATGAAGGTGAAGTCAAGCACATGCTCATCTAGATGAGTATATACCACCCTGCATTCTTGAGGCACTGGTAGTTTAGTATCATTGTGCCTATGAGAAGAAGATATTTTGTAGTTAGAATAAGATATTAGTATGCTCAAATTATTATATTTATTCTTAGGATGATTTTGACCTTAGGATTCGTCCAACAATGTTAATGATTTATGCATAGATACTGCACATTTCAAAAAAAACGAGTCCTTGGTAATGGCACCAATGATGAGTAGTGAGTACCCATATGCCCAACCATACAAATCACTAAGAATTCATGGGAAATCTAAAACAATTTCATGGACCCTTTGTCTTCCACTACACTAGCCTCTAGGAAGTGAAACTAACCCTAATAGTAATTCATTGTCTTTCCAATTACACATGTGATATGCAAAGGTATGGTTAAGTGTAATTGAGACGTATGATTTTTATTAATTTTATGTTTTATGTTTTGGATACTTAAAATAAAGAATGAAAGGAATGAAGTAATTTAATTGATAATTTAATCTAACTAACTAATCAATGTCTAACTAATCCTATCATAAGCCTCCAGTCACACTTTTGATACATATCTTGAACATGCATAACACTGCTAGGTTACCAAACATTAAGTATTACTGGGATTACCAAGTGTCATGCACATGCTCAAAGCATTCATCCTTATGTGCTTAATTAATTTCTATTTAATCTAGCTTAATTCAACTTTATTATTTAAATCACCTAAGGAAATTGCATGAAACATTAAATACATAAAGAAAATATTTAATCTAGCCAAAGTGCTATAAGGTGTATCAGAAAGCTCATCTTTATTATTGCACATACTACTGTGCTCAGGTACAATAATGCTCAAATAAAGATCCATACACTTAATGACTCCTATTTTGGGTACTTTGGAAAATATGCTAACTTCGGGGAAGAAAAATTGTGAGAGCTCTACTACACTATAAAATAGATGATTCAAACTATGTGCCCAACTGTTATATTTATAGGCCAAAATACATCCTGTGATATCATATACTTGGCATCACTTCTTGGTCCCTAATATTAGGTATTCGATATTAGGGCTTAGATATTAAAGCCAGTCAAAATACACTTCATCATCAAGGTTCCTATTACAACGAATATCATCATATTTAATAGATATATAATAAGCTAAAAATATAACTAGTAAAAGAAAATGAAGTTCAAATCATAGAAAATTTCATCCAAGATGAGAATAAAGCCAGGTCTTCTTAACAAGGATACATAAAAAACTCTACAACATATGATATTTAAGGTATTTCAACATGGTCATTATACATTGATATGTACTATGGTCAATTACACATAGCTCACTTTCTAAGATCATATGACATGTAGTTTGTAAATCACAAAAAAAAAAAAACTATGCAATATGATCATAGGAAGTTAGTTTTAGCCTCATTCTATATTAAAAGGAATTGCGCCTAGAACATAAACTTCTACTTAGAATACTCAAATTTGGTGGTTGTAGATGTGTAAGTATCATAGTTTAATCTGAAAAGGATATATTGAGAAGTGTGCCAACTTCAAAGCACATTAAAAATATACACATGTTTTAGGATATAACATCAAGTAAATAGTCAATCATAGAAAATCATCATCAAATACTTCATTTACCTTTCCATCATATTTTGATAGAAATTTGTTTTTAACCAAGCATTGTCTATTCGAATTAAACCCATGACTTAGAGCTTGTAATTAAGAATCTCATCACTAGACTAACACTTCAATGTTAGTTACCTTAATAGGTTAGTATATGTGTTAATGATATAAATGCACAATGATCAAAACATTTTTTAATACTATTATACATCATGACGAAGATTTTATTAGCTAGAGGGGATGGAATTAGATTTATTTTTTAAGGTATTTTATTATTCATAAACTAGGGACCATTATTTGGAGTAATGGCAACATGTTTGTTTCTTAAGCCATAAGACATGGGTTTGACCTTGTGGTACATAGAGAAAAATAGTTTCAAATTCTAATATCTCCTTAATTTATATGCATATTTAAGAATAACCTTACTAGTACATGCCTTAAATGAAACTTTTAACTATAATTCATTTGATAATAGGTCAAAATATCATTGAAGATGAACACAAAAATTTCCCATAATATCTTGCATTTGAGCATATTAGACATAAATGAAATATTAACATTCCTAATTTGGTTTATTTGTTTTATATCTTACCGAGAACACTTCATTATTTTGTAATTTTTTATGACATTTTTTAAACTTATAGCAAGTACATTTCTCTTTTCCAATAAATCTAAATGGTTTACAAACTTTATAAAATTTCATTTATTAGTTTTTCATTTCATAAATCAAAAAATTACCATCATTAGTTTTTCATCTTTAGTATTAATGATTATTGTTTAATCCTACTGTACTGATGATAGATGTGGTCTTGCAAATTAATAGGGTTTAGAACATGCACTTAATAGTCAAATGTAGTTTTATATATTCCCTTTCACACATCCATTTTCAATTTCAAAATTTTATATCCATAAGCTTATGTCATCATCTTCCTATCTTGTAATTCATACATAATTTATTATATACTCTATTCAATCCTAATTTTCCAACTTAATTATTGATAAGTTGATTATATAATATCCATTAAAAGAACAACTAAAATTTTATTTCTGATGAGCAGCGATGATGAGTAGTAAGTAGTCCCTATGCACAACCATACAAATCACTAGCATTCACTAAGTGATCCAATAAAATTCTATATACTTTAGTTCTCTAAGCACACTGGGTTTAGATAGTGAATCCAATGAACGTGATCATTGTCTTCTCAATTTCACTTGTGAATTTCAAAGGTATGGTTAAGTGTAACTGAGGCATATGATTTTTATCACTTTTATGTTTTTTATTTAATTCTCCTAAGTGATAAATAATTAAGTAATTAAATTTTTAATTAATCTACTCATGAACTAATTCTTAGCTAATCCTAACATAAGCATCTATTCTCATTTCTAAAAAAATTCTAGAAAATTTTAGAAATAGATCTCGTGTGTCAAGGAAAAGAATGGGAAGGATGACAGAAATACTGTAGAAACTGTTGAACAGAAAAACTGTTAAACAGAAAGTAATAGAAATTTCATAGCATTGCACAACGTATGTTGTTACACAAAACGTTTTTGGGGACTTGCACCCCTCATCAGTGTGTTTAGGCAATGTGGCTAGGTAGAAAA
Source organism: Gnetum montanum (assembly GCA_015680685.1). Taxonomy (NCBI): domain Eukaryota; kingdom Viridiplantae; phylum Streptophyta; class Gnetopsida; order Gnetales; family Gnetaceae; genus Gnetum; species Gnetum montanum. Next base: position 41,599 of record MNCI01033204.1, read on the forward strand.
AGCTGCAAAGGCAAGGAAATAAGCTTAAATTTTTTAGAGCTTACAATTTTTTAGAAAATTTTAGAAATATATCTCATGCATCAAGGATTTTCCATATCATTGATGGGCTCCACTTTGAAACTAGAAAGACCCTTGGCGTGTACTCCCAAGGACGACTATCAGAACTAACAACCCATCAACTACAATGCCTAATTGAGCAAGTGGCTAAAGAAGAGGGGGAACTTAGAAAGAAGGAAAGTGTAGAAGAGTTTAATCGAGATCCCTCCATTAGAAAGAGGGAGGTCTAATTTTGTGAAGATGAGGAGGAATCACCACTAGATGCAGTAGTGAACCACAAAACCTTGCCCTTGCAGAAATTTTCCTCTGAAATATCAGCAAAGGTTGACAAGATATGGGACTCTTTGGATGAAAAATTTTAAATTGTTCTGAAGATCGCAAAGGAGTCCAAAGAGCAAGGTAATGATCGTGATCAGCGTAGGAAGAAAGAAGTTAAATGTTCCCACCATAAAGATAAGGGCAAAGTTCCTGTAGCAAAATAGGTTATAGACTCTAACACATAGGTAGATGATGAATGTGACATATGCAAATATGAACATCCTAAAGGGTGTTGTCTTGTGGTGTCATATCTATAAGAGTCTGGGATGTATGCATTGAATCCTCACTTGGCCAAGAGGCAAACACCCCAAAGGTTGCCTTACCCACAAGGCAACCCCAAGCAGTTCCCCCAACAGTAAGGATATTACCCAAGTGGAGCACCACCACAACCTTACGAATACTTTCAGTAGTCGCAACACCCACAAGCATGGGGGATGCCACCTCCAAGGCATCATAACCCTTACCGATACCCAGATCCCTATGGGTACTATGTTCAACAACCATTCTCCCCACGGGACTCTTCTAGTCATACAACCTTTCAGAATTACTACCACCCTCTGGAATATTTTTGACCACAGTCTCCATCACTGAGGGGGGAAAATCCACATCTTTACAATCCTTCATCACCTTCTCCTATCATCCCTACTCAGCAACACCCCACTCAGTTACTACCTGCTCCACCTATGTAGGGGGAAATCCCACCACAACCATAGAAACATAACGCTACGAGGGTTGTCAACCTACAACCAGCTCCTCAGCCGAGTGGACCAGAAGTGAAGCCATGGAAACATCCCTTTTTTTAGCCCACTAACCTAAACATATCCTCTCACACACTTTTGGCTAGTACCTCTAAACCTCAAATCACCTCCACTGTTCCACCCTTCAAGTAGCCTTCAAACCAAATGCCCTCCAATGTACAAATGGTCATGCTCATACACGAAGTAACTAACTGTATAAAGGCATGTCATCTTTCCCAGAAATTGATTGATATAGGAAGCACCCTCATTTATCTTCATGTGGCAAGAAATGAGCCATGTAAATCCCTTCTAGATTTACGGTCGGGAGTCAACTTGATTTCACATGAAATGTATAAGACTTGGAACCTACCCCTATTAAAGAAGAGCAACATTTGGCTCAAACTGACAAACCAATCCATTACTATTTTCTTGGGATTGGTGGAGGAAATTGTCACCACCATTTTTGGGTGGTCCTATCCTATTTATTTCCTTGTCATCCATGTTGATAATTTCAAGGGAAACTTTCCAATCATAATGGGAAGAGCCTAACTTAGCACGGTGGATGCAAGACTAGGACTCCAAGATCTTTCCCTTAAAATTCCAAAGGAAAATCCTTTTGGGAAGTTCAATAATAAGCATGTTCCATGCATTGCGTATAGTGACTCTAGGTTCAACTATGTGTAGCAGCTATGGTCTGCTAGGCAGACATCTATTCAAGCATGCAATCGATATGCCAAGGAATTGCAAGTCCAACAATGCCTATACATAGTAGCCACAAATCAAGAAGGCACCCAGTGGCTGGCCATTGATCCTGCTAGCAGCACTCTATGCATGGAACCATATGAGGGGCTTGTACACACCTACATAGAAAGCATGGATCATTTGGAAGAGGTTCATCAATGGGTATCCACTGTCGATGACCATGATGATTGGGGAAAGTTGCAAATCCCTGAAAGTTTCAAGTAAGAGCCCTTGGAACTCAAACCCTTACCAGCCCACCTAGAATATGCATTTTTGCAGAATCGAAAATCAGTGATTATCAATGCTACCCTTGCTCCTGAACAAAATAGAAATTTTCTGAAGGTGGTGAACAAATGGGAAGCTACTTTTGTATGGTCATATCTTGAATTAATAGGAGTGGATCCCAGGGTTTTCCAACATTGAATTTATATCAATCCCTCCATGAACCCATGAAGACAAACACAAAGGCGATTAAACCCCAAATTGAAGTAGGTCGTCAAAGATGAAATTGAGCAGTTGCCAAAAGAAGGGTTCATCTACTCTATTTCCAATAGTGAATGAGTCAGTCCACTCATTATTGTACCAAAGAAGGGTGGAAAATGGAGGGTCTATATGGATTTCTGATTGCTCAACATGGCTACCTTCAAATATCACTTCCCGCTCCCATTTTTAGACCAAGTGTTGAATACCATTGCAGGGCATCATTATTATAGCCTTTNGCTCCCATTTGTGGACCAAGTGTTGAATACCATTGCAGGGCATCATTATTATAGCCTTTTGGATGGTTATAGTGGCTATAACCAAATCCAAATTGCACCAAAAGACTAGGCCAAGATAACCTTCACAAGTCCGTGGGGGACTTTCGCATATAAAAAGATGCCTTTTGGCCTATGTAATGCACCTAACACTTTTCAATGCCTTATCCTTAGCATCTTCCAGTAGAAAATTGGCAATGTGGTAGAAGTCTTCATGGATGAATTCTCTACCTATGGGACCATGTTTGATCAAGCCTTGGACCGCCTTGAGCAAGTTCTAAAATGATGTGTGGAAACTAATTTATGGCTCAACTGGTAGAAAAGCCACTTAATGGTCCAAGAGGGCATTATGATAGGGCACCGTATTTCACAAATAGGGATTAGCATAAATCTTGAAAAAATTAAGGTCATCCAAGGAATTACTAGGAAAACAAGCACTATAAAAGATGTTTAGTCATTCCTTGGCCATATTGGTTACTACCGATGCTTCATCGAAAATTTCTCGAAGATCACCAAGCCATTGGTGGAACTCATGAAGAAATATGCTTCGTTCGTATGGACCAAGGAATGTGAATCCACATTCCAAATGCTTAAATAGAAACTCGTAGAGACTCTAGTTCTATGGGCACTCAATTGCTTCAGGCCCTTCCACATCATGATGGATTCATCCAATTATGCATTGGGAGATATCCTTAGATAGTGGGATGATCAAAAGTGCCCATACTATGTTCATTGTGCAAGCCATAGCATTGTGGGTGCTCAACTTAACTACACCATCATCGAAAAGGAGTTGATGGAAATGGTGTTTGCCTTGGAAAAATTTAGACACTATGTGCTCAGGTACAAGGTGTTCGTGCATACCGACCATAGTGCCATCCAATTCCTGATGAACAAACCAATGGTGAGCCCTTGTATCATATGGTGGCTGGTGATTCTTCAAGAATTTAACCTCACTATGGTACATTGCAAGGGAACCAAGAATGTGATCGCTGACCACTTGTCACGGTTACGATGGGATAACACAGAAGAGGAGGAACCACTCTCCGACCAATTTCTAGATGAACTTCTCTTCGTATGAGAAATTGATACACAGGTGCCCAAAGAATCACCTTGGTTCAGCCACATCCTCAATTATCAAGCCAAGAATTGCCAAAGGAGTGGGACCATCGGCGGAAACAACAGTTTCTCCATAAGGCCAAGCACTTCATGGAAATCAATGGCCACCTTTATAAGGTTCATGTAGATGGCCTAGTTCGATGGTGTGTCCCTGATGATGATACACTACACATCCTCCAAGATGCTCACAACGGCCCTTGTGGGGGCCACTATGCTAAACAATGCACAGCCATTAAGATCCTGCTTGCAGGGTATTACTGGCCTACAATTTTTATGGACATACAATGGTTTGCCTGATCCTGTGAATGATGCTAGAGAGATAGTGGGATGACTGCATGAATGGAGGGACCTCAATAGTGGATCCAATCATTGGACCCCTTCGACATCTAGGGCATCAACTTCATGGGTCCCATCATACCCCTGTCCAACAAGAAGGTGTATATCATCATCATTGTGGACTACTACATAAAGTGGCTAGAGGTAGCTATAGTCATCGACTGTTCCTCAATCACCACCACACCATTTGTCCAACAGCAAATCATCAACAGGTTTGGAGTGCAATGTGCACTCATTTTAGAAAATGGAACACATTTTATGGGCATTACTTTTTATAAACTCATGCAACACTTGGGGGTTACCCATAAATTTACAACACCTTATCATCCCCAAGCCAACGAGTAGGCCAAAGTCACCAATAGGGAGATCACAAAAATCCTCACTTGAACCATCAGTAAATATAGGAGGGACTAGATGACCAAACTTAACGATGCTCTCTAGGCCTATCACTCCACTTGGAAACTTCCTATAGGTTACTTTCCCTATGAGTTAGTGTACAGTAAGCTACTAAAACTCCCAATCTAGGCAGAAATCTAGACACTATCTACAGCCTGTGACTTAGGTCTTAACCTACCACTAGCATAATGTGAATGACTTATCAATGTAAGCGTGCTAGATGAGAATAGATTAGTGGCCCTATCCTCAAATGAGACTCACAAGTCCTACAATACAAAACATCATGATCGTAGGATTCGGAAGGTAACATTTAGATGTGGGATAAGGTACTCTACTGGAACCCCACACATGTAGCACAATTGACCAAGTTTCAAACACTGTGGGAGGGACCTTACATTGTCTCCAAAACCTTTCCATCTAGGGCCTTGCTTATACACAAACTTGAAGACCCCACTAGAATGTAGGTGTTCAATCAGCAACAATTAAAGCCTTTTCGTGAACTCTACCTAACTAGCGCTACCACCTCATCGTTACTGGGATAACCTTATTCCATTTTTCACATCTCCTCCTTTCCACCCAATTGTGGGGGAGACCATCCTCCATGCTAATCCATTCTACCAAGCTCCCCATTATTTTTGGAATTTTTTGTTTTACACTTTTTTGTTTATCAACAT